>CAMOHE010052967.1:49841-137261 GCA_946598075.1 Artocarpus hirsutus | reverse complement strand
ATGACAAGATATGTGAAAAGAAGTTGTCAACTCCTATTGAGGTTTGTGCCAATCATTCATGTTCTATTCTGGAATTTCCATATCCTGTAAATCTAACATGACTTCTTTTGAAAGGTTCTATGCAAGTCTCACCCTGTGGAGTTCGCATCGTATTTCCATTATTGCCACTCATTGACATTTGACCAAAGACCTGATTATGGGTTTTTGAAGAGACTCTTCCGTGACTTGTTTACTCGTGAAGGTAGAAATGTTCAAATTCTAATTGTTTTTGGTCTCTTCTTTTTTGTATGATTTTCTTTAAGATGCTTACTCTTTTATTTTGATCGCTTTAATTTATCTTTTTGGACAACGGCAGGGTATGAATTTGATTACATATTTGATTGGACCATCATAAAGTATCAGCAGGCACAAAAGAATAGAGCACAAACTCGATTATCTGTAAGTTTGTTTGCTGTACGGTTTTGTCTTTAATATCAACTTGTTTGGAATTGGTTTCTTGTCGTGTTTCTAACAATGTTGAATATCTGCATTCTACAGCCAGCTCCTGGAGGTAGCAACAGTCACACCATGCAGACAGACATGGGCAGTCATCAGGGTATTTTGTTCTGGGCTTTCTTTGTCTCATGACTTGATTGTTCTACCTTTGAGCCATTGTCTTGTTGAATACAGTTTTGATGGAATCGTGACATTGATTTTATTATTAGTATCAATGAGCTTATACAAAGGAAAAATGGTTTGGATGGGTGCTAAATTTGGTGAAAATAATAATGATGTTGGAAAAGAGGGCTTTTTAGTTTTTTTTTTTTTTCGTCCTCTATATGTGTATTCACTAGTGGAAATAATGTTTCTCTTGTAAATTATTTTAGCGGCTGGTCGTGCTAATGCTTCTTACTCAGCTGAGGTCACAGACCGCATTAGATCAAATAATCCTGCTGGTGCTGGTGTTCGCATGCAATTTAAGCAACCAGTGACCAGGAATGTGAACTATGATAATCCTCTTCAAAAGAGTGTAAGTATATTGTTATTTATCATCTAGTACTGTGATTTTTAATACTAATTAGACTATTCCATATTCCTATGTATGTTTTGCTATTAAACTGACAATGCTACTTCTGGAAATCTCCTTTGAAACTTCCTTTTGCAGCTTGCGAGTGAAACATACATGCCGTCTACTTCCCTTGCAGTTGCTGAAACCTCAAGAAGAACTACACAGAAATCTGCTTTGCCTGCTGAAGCTGCAAACCCTGGTCATGGAAATAGCAACAGAGTGGGTCCTTCAAGTAGCTGGATATCTTCTCTGCAAAGGATCTCATCTGCCAAGTGATCTGTAAGTAGTCTTATTGAGTCTTGTTTTACTCGTTTATAATATTAAATGGTCAACTATTTGAATCAAAAATTTTCATCCTTTTTATGTGTATTGTTGACCAAATATTTTGCATTGTGTTTTAGCAGCATACTGGGTGGAAAAATTTCCTACAAATACGACTGTGAAGCTGCAGATAGGAGGTGATTTGATGGGCTTTTTTTGCAATATCGTCTGTTCAAGAAGATTTCAGTGATGCACAGTGGCCACTGCAAAATTACTGTTAATTTGAAGATTTGGATTAGTTCCTGAGTTAGCGCCAGCTCGCATTATTTTTCCTTAAGGTGACTATAAATGCATTTGTTGTTGTGAAATACAGATACCAAATGCTTGGTTTCTGTGCTGTACATAGACGTTATAAAAACACAAAGCAATACTGTATTCATATTTATTTTATGTAAGTTGAATGACATAAGGTATTTTTTTCCTTTTTTGGTTGTTATATGATAGGTTTTCCTTATGAGAATGATGGTTGTGGATATCATTTGTTTATTTTGCTTGATCCCTGGTTATAACTAGCTCGTGTTGTCCTTCGAGATTTTATTTTTCAGAACGGGGCCTTCTGGTGTTCCCTAGAGCATTTTCTCCTGGTTAGCCAATCTTGCACTGGGTAAACTGATTATGCTTACGATTCATGCTTTCTCACAAGAAGCATTCCGGAGTTTATGAAGTTAATAATGAGTTTGATATAGAATCTCCTCTTTGGGTTCATTTTTTTTTTTTTTTTCAAGTGTCAACTTTTAATGCCAGAAAATGCAAATCCTTCTGAAGTCATGGGCTTAAATTGGCAAATATTTTAAACAAGAGGAAATTATGGCTTGAAGAACTCTAGGATTGTGACATTTAGAGAAGTTAAAGGTAGACTTCATGGCTATATATTTAGATTTCTACACGTTGTTGGGTACTGATATACAATGTAAAAAGGTCAATTAATGCTTTAAACTATTATTCTTTTTATGTAAACTCGATTAGTCTAAGATCACATGTCGTTTACATGCAACTGTTAATTTTACTCCTCATTTGAAGATGAAAAAGTAGTTAAAGTCTCTATTATCGGACTGCCTTTGGGGAGCCTCAACTGCTATTGTTTCTCATTCCTGAAGCTCCTTTATGCATGGTTTAAATTTGTTCAGGACTTTGAAACGTCCAAGTAGCATATTCGTACTAGAGCTTGTTCACTGCTAGTTAGTTTCGAATTGTGTTATCAACTTCTGGCAAAGACTTTATCCAGAGAAACAAGGTTTTAAAAAGATTGTTGAATGTTGATATTTGTGTTCTACAATCGCCCGTAGCTATAGATGTCACTGTCAGTTCATATTTTGTATTTGCAGGTTTCTAAAGGATGGTGTCGGAGGACCATAATGCACTCTCTCTGCTTTCACACTGGATAAGGTAAGAGGCCGCTTAACTTCTGACCTTTGAATAATGCGTGAAGCACACATTTGAGCAAAATTTTTGTGCTACCAGTTCTGGTGAGAATATTGTTTTTAATAATTGAGAAGATTGAAGGTATGTTGACTGATGAAATTTTTGTTCAAACTTACAGAAACGTTTATAAAACCAACGGTTCACAGACATTGGAAGAGTTTTGTTCTGGATACTTTGTTCTATCCCCTCCACGTAGTATCTTGTGCCTCCAGGATCATGAAATGTAGGATTATGAAATCTAAATGGACTGACTGAGATGCTGAGCGAGTTTAGTTAAGCATGTACACAATTTTGCCGCATATCAAGGCTGCAGAACAAACGAATTGTTAAATTGTGTGATTGCTGTTTGTTTTGCCGTTGGTACTAAAAATGCACTAGATTGGCTCCAAGCGTTGTTTATTTTAGCTGGAAGAGCCAACAGGCGCCTTTCTTTTTTGTACTTCTTTGGTTGGTATGATTATTTCATCGCTGGATGAGAGGGTTCACTATTGAATGTACTGCAACTTGGTGGTGTGGCGAAATCAGGTTTTACAGCTTTTATATTTCACCAAGCTGTTACTATTATTTTTCCTGTAAGTATTGAAAAAGTAATCTATTAGCAGGAATATGGCTTTCAGCTATTTGCAGAAAAAGGTGATTTGACTATATCTAATGGTTACAACCAGACAGTATTGGAATACTAACTGGAGAAGGACTCTTACTATTATTGTTATCATTATTTTCTGGATTAAATTGCGTGGTCAAATTCAACAGGGTAATATATATTCTTTCTGTATTTCTTCGCAATGCAAAAGAAAGATGCCCTTAAAATTGGTACGTAATTTCTTCTTGAGGTTGGACCCAGAAGAATATTCTCCAGATTGGACAACGAAAATGTTTTTTGACCGGTGAAACAAGGTACTGTACAAGCTTGTAAATGTCCCATGGCAAATCCTCAATAATAAACATTCCAAGGGCAATAAAGGCGAATTCGCTTTTGTTAGCATCCTTTAAAGGTTGTAACAATTATAAAATATGGCAAATGTGTACGAGGTCTTTTGGAACAACGATGGAACTTACTATATTAAAGTTTTATATTGTAGTAAACTTTTGTTTTTTTTATTGTAGCATATAAGAATTTTACACTGTAATAATTAAAACTTATTATTTTTTATTGTAGCATATAAGAATTTTACACTGTAATAATTAAAACTTATTATTTTTAACGTGTCTTCTAAATAGACTCACGTGTGATGATGATTTACTTTAGTAAATTTTCATGATATGGAACAAATTTTCAGCACCGCATTTCTTTGTAAATAAAATATTGACCCTGTGAATTGAAAGATGAACATGTGGCTGATATTTAGCTACCCCGAACAATCAGCAATGTTGCATGGTATCCGAAATATTAGTCTGCAAACTAAGCCAAGGGAATTTCTTACAGAAGAATAATGTTGACTGTCAAAAGGAAAAAATAAATAAAAAAATTGCCCTGTGGTACCGTTCGAATAATTAAGGTGGTAGGGATGGCAAATCCAAATATGAAGTTGATGGTGAATGTGATTCTTTGGCCAAGGAAATGTGACGAGTGGTCCTCAAAAGGACACATAATAGAGGTTAAGGAGTTGGTGGGATCCTCTACTGGGAGAAGGGGAAGCTTGGCCAGCTAGGCATGATCTTGATTTACAACTATTACATTGTTGGATGCATGACAGGGATGAGAATAAATTAATATTTTAAGTGTATCAAGGACAATCACGGATGATATCATTATGAAAAATCTCATTCAATCCTATCAGATTATAATCCTGCTACTAACATAACCATGGATCCTAATTTAGTATGTAGTGTATTTTTTAAGTTGGATCTTACTATTTTGTTAATAGCTGTATTATAACCCATAAGGTTGAATAGGATTGCTTTATCATTATTACCTTACTTCATTTGATCTAATCTAGATCGAATAAAAAGAAGAATACTTCTGTTCAACTCCACGGGGTTTGAATATGGGCTCCACGAATAATGAGTCTCACCTGATGAGACTAGTGTCTACATTTATGAGAGATACGGGATTCAACCGCTCTCATTTTTCAAAAAAAGAATTACCATCGATTGACGTTAATATTATCGCAATTAAAGCTTATAATGCTAATATGCATATAATCTAACCAGCTTTAGCTCTTGATTAGTCAAAGAAGTAAATTGACTACCTAGCTCTTTTGGGAAGGTAATTCCCTTTTCTTTCTTTTTTCTCATCAAAGTTTATGTACGGAAGTTTCTTTGTTTTCTTTCCCTTTTATCGTCTTTTCCTTTCCCTAGTTTCTTAACTTTTTTCCTTTCTCAATAACGGAGACATTGTCCAATTGCTATTGTTTTGAAAGGAATGAGAGGGAAGTTTTCAATTAAGCCTCTCCTATGTTTCCACATGATGTCATATTGACGATTTAGTAATTAATTTTCATATTCACCTTAAAATGCTCACAAATTCTCTAATATAAGCCTAAAATCTTCACATAAAGATTTAATCACCCAATCGAGTGTATTTATAACTTACTAGATTTTCTCTTTCCAAAAATCTGATCGTTCATTTATACACAGATTTAAAAATCCATTTTAATCAAGGTATCCTCTAATGGGAATACCAATGTTAATACCCAATCTAGTTTTTCTGTTTTGAAAAAAAAAAAAAACTAAAAATGCTATATTTGGCATAAATACTTCTTTTATACTCTAAAGCACTTATGACATTTTAAAATACCGTTTTAATTATTTTCTACCAGTAAACATTAATGTCATGTTTTTTAATATTGATTTTAATAAAACATTTCCTTTTTTTTTTATTTCAAAAGATAACAATTGTAATTGTGTAATTACTTGTAAAAAGCAAGAAGTTAAATTTAAATGTCCAAATAAAACCTCTTATAATTTGCGAAATAAGCCGGCACTTTAGTTCCATATACAACAAGAGATAATGCAAACAATCGACATTTCTTTCCATTTTCTTAACTCTTTACATTAGTTTTATAACCTAAATGGAAGAACAATTGTAACGTATATTTAAAATAATTAAAAAATTTGTAAACAAACAAACTGGAAGAGATAAAAAAATAAAAAAAGAAACTAATAAAACTACCGAACTCGATCATACTTTTTTTTTTTCATGATTGACAAAAGGGAAAAAAGAATACTCATTTTAATTGCATGCAGATATCTAAACGACGATGATCAAGATATTACATTTTCTAACGGGTATGATTCAAGCATATGATATTATACCAACGATTATGATCGTCATCTTTTTTCTTTTAATTTTAATGAATCCGCACCAGCCCCGTCGGCGGCGCAGCCACAGCCACCCGGTACATCCACCGAGAAATCCGTATAAGACTGTCCTTCGCCAAAACCAACATCCTCTGGCTCATCGAATAGTCGTGCGTCGTAAATGGCTGGTCGTACATCGTCACCTTGATATTTCCCTTGTCCAGCCTCGGTCCCCTCAGCTTAAACACTATCTCCAACTTACCTCCGTGCGAAAGTTCTGTCTTCGTAGACTTCTCGGCTACCGCCTGCCATCTCTTGGCCAGCTCCGGCTCCACGGCAGCTAGAATTTCTCGACTCTCAACTCGAATGGGTACTTCGCCGTGTAGTTGTAGCTGGGCTTGGTGTTGCTCCCGGCAATGTTGACGTTCCCGTTGGGGAGCACCGCGGCTGATGAGTGGTATATTCGGGGGTGAGCTAGGTAAACCGTTGTGTTACCAGCTCGTCGGGGCGATAGAGGACCGGAACGATGTTGGGATTCTAGAGGACAGCCGTTTCTGACTAGGCGCCCTTGACGAGGAGCAGGTCGCCGGTGGGTAGGATCAGCATGTCGCCCATGACACGTCGGGACGGCATTGTCTCGGTCGTCCATAAAGGAGTCGGGTTGGTTATGACCATCCTGTTGCAATCTTGTAACGCTGGCTTGAACGAACCCCCGGCCGCCGGTGGCGTAGGCGTCATTCTTGGCCCCACCACAAATAATCACCTCTGCCGGAGGCGGGGTGGCGGCGTTGAGGGCGAGGTCCAGGCCGAGGGGGAGAAGGGCAGAGGCGGGGTAGTTGCGGGACGCACCGGGGAGGATGGGGAGCTCGCGGAGGACGGCGTTGGTTTTTGAGTTAAGGAGGACGGAGCGGTTGTTGGTGAAGACGAAGACGTTGCCGTCGATGGAAAGGTAGACAGAAGGGTAGAGGTTGTTCTCGTCCAGATCGGTGGTTTGGTCAAGGAGTGGGAGGAAGTACTTGGCCTTGTTGTTGTTAACTTTCCCCGCCGGCGGCACGTACTTGTACGAGAATGCTCTCCGACCGCCGACCACCATGAAGCCACCGTCGTCTAGGGTTATCTGCGTTGCATACCTTGAGTCATGTCAGGGTAAAGAATACACAAGTTACAACTTAGTTAATAAATTATCCCCAATTATTCATAATATAATGGTAAAGTTTGATCATCAAAGGAAGTAAGTTACAAAAATTAGTGTAATATCTAACAAATATTTTTTTTTCTGATACTAGTGATAATGTTAATTCCTCCGCAAAAAAGTTATAAATGTTAGTTCAACTTCATGAAAAAACTAACGTATTAAACTTAAGCTTTTTTTTTTATCATATAATATATATTCTACTAATTGGTTTCCTAGCTAATATGATTGGAAATTGTATTAGTACACGCCTATACATATACATACATAACACACACACATAGTGGAAATAAAAGGTAAATAATACTATCTTAAATCAGCGAGAGCTGTTTGGCATTCCTTGAAATTACAAGTGTTGCAAGGCTTGATGTATCTAATAGTTTTAATACCATTGTCCCAACAACCAGTTCCCACCAGAGACCCATCAACTGCAAGCCCTCCCGACGAGCACCATGGATCATACCCCATCTGTAACCAACTGCCTATGTCATATATAATAATTCTATATAAAACAACCAAAAAACTAAGCTAATACAAATTAATTAATTAAGAATAACTATTATATTCAACTGATTAATTGGCAGTATATATTATAGCACATGCAAAATCTTGTATTTTCTATGGTGCTGCAATTTATGATAGAGAATTAGAGACGTTATAGCGCTATATATATGTGTGTGTGTTTGTGTACAACAAAAATGGCTTTCAACGACAAGAGTTATACAACATTTTAAAAAAATGTCGTTAAAATGCCTTTAAAACAACATTTTTGTGCAATGTGTCGTCTAATATAACATTTGACGACATTGACAAAAAAATGTCATAAAATTCCATTTTATTGGTGATAAAATATTATAAATTCACAATGTCTCATGCACTAACTCTACAAACTGTCTCTGCCTCTATAAAAACATCATAATCTTGTGTTGATCTTTCAACTCTAATGGGATGATACCATTTGTTTTTGATTATATAACCAAAATGTGACATGTAATATGTCTAGGTCCCTGTGCAAAATATTTTGGCGGGTATACAGGGAACATTTTTTCTCTCTTTAACAAAAGAAGAAAACAATACGTTGGAGAAAATATTAGAAGTGGATTGAGAATGATGAGGACGTAACGCCTCCTTACGAACATCACAGATGTTGTTACATTCATTATCGTTGTCATTACTTTTAAGATAAACTATTTATATAAAGTAAAGTTTATTAAACTTATCCCAAGATCCATGCATACCTTTTTTTAAGCTAAATATCAACATTTCAACCTTTTATATTTATTTAAATAGTTTATCAATACCAAATTAATGAAGCCATAATGCAAATAAAATTTAAAATCATCATTTAATTCTGTTCACAGTTCAGTAGGCTGAACTCTAGACACCGGTAGGCCGAATATGATCGATAGTCTGCACTTTAACTACCTGTAGACAGTCCGAGGCTCTGTAAAAATGGGGTTTTAAATCACTAAGATCGACAGGTTGATACCAACATCAACAGTCCGATCAATGCTGATCGCTAGGCCGATCTGTTGCAAAAACAATAGCAAATTAAAAACAAGTCCTAATTCAACATAGTGCGGAAAATTTTAACATACAATAAATAAAATCATTATTCAGAGCTTTAAAACTCTTGCTTGACGTTCTTCTATTTTCAATCCATCCTTTCGAGCTCACACGCTTGTCTTGCCCTCCATTTATTTCATAATCCTTTTACCTCCATCTGCAACATGATTATAAACTAAATAAGCAAAAGTTTAGTAAGTACACTTTCTTATCTCACAACATAAAACATTTTATAAACATTCTTTATGCAACATCATATTCATAACCATTATTAACATAATAGTGCACTTGGCACAGTTTTATATAGAACATATCTTACATTATTCATATTAAAACTTAGTTCATTTTATATTTAAGGGCCCAAGTGTTGGACCATTATCATCATCATAGACGCACCGTCATGAGAGGAGAAGGGTGGCTAATCCCAAACCAAACATGACAAGTCTAAATTTGGACATCATAAACATTAACATAAACATAGGGTGTGCAACACTTACTTAGATGATACATACATATACATATATATATATATATATACAATTTTAACTTTGAAATATCTCATCATCAAAACATACATAAACTATCTTGCAACATTGAAAGCTTTCATGAAATAACATCATGTAAAATACTTAAAATCATCATGAAGCATATTCTCATAAAACTTTCATCATGTTGTAGGTGAGAATGTACTTACCTGATTAGCTTACTAAACCTTAAATTTAAATGATGTTGCAGCAGTCTTGATGTGCTCACTTCTTGGAAAGTTCATGTCATACATTCATATACAAAAATAAAATTATCATTTATCTATATTCATGAAATCATCCAATATCATAATACATTATTCATGCCTCCATTTCAAGAAATACAAGAACACAAATACATTTAACTAGCTTATAAATATTCATGTGAAAACTGCAATACTAATACCCACCTGACCCTTATGTATACATAATACAATAACTCACAATTCACATATAATAATGGCATGAAACTTTGCAGAGACCAAGTTAACACATAAATATATTACCCTAATTTTTCGTTAGCCATAAAATTTCCATTAGGCAATTAAAACAAGTCAGACATATCACAACATGAAATGCGCCAACATAAACAAAACAGTGAGCAACCCTAACTAACATTCCTAAAATAAATTATCTATATCATAAAATACTTTCATAAAAATTCTGCACACAATAGATGACTAAAACAATAACATACCTAAAAATTAGCTTCAAATAAATTTAAAACAATTCAAAACATGCATTAGAATTCAGAGGCAAAATAAACACTAAATACATAAGGCAGTGAGCAACACGTGTTCATCATTTTAGAATAATTAAAATAAAATCACTATGATCCTAAAATTTTTATGACAACCTATAAATATATAAACACAGTACCACAAAAAATTTCATTAACAAATACATTCATTAAGCCATTCACAAAGGTCACACAAACAAGAAATTCAAAATTCACTGATTGACAGCCATAATACTAAGACATTATACTAAGCCAATAAGTTAACGTTTCCTACTTTATCTGACATTGACTGCTGATTGCTCGTCAGCAGACTTAAGCCTGTTGAAGTTTTGGGGTTCGGCTTACCGTTAAAATCTATCGTCATGCCATTCTGGAAAAATAATTCGGCCTGCCAAAGTATCACTTACAACATTACATACAAATAAAACATTAAACATATATCATGTATACATTATAAATGACATGAACACCTTAAGCATATCAATTTTACGTGGCCGTCACCTGTTATCATACTCAAAATAAGTGATCAGTAACATAATATTATAAGAAAAATACTTAACGTCGCTAAATTTCTAATATTAATCGTTACATGAAAAATGGTAAGTGTTACAGTGAAGGTGGGTGGTATGTGAAAAAAATTGAACAAACCTTTAATTGTCCTAACCACATTGGCCGTCTCTCTCATCTTTGCTCCCTTTTTTGGAATAAAACTTGTTTTCTTTTTCTCTTATAAAAACGTGGACATGGAGATAATATAATTTTTTTTAATTTAGTGACGTTATTAACAAAAACAATATTGACTTGCTTTCTTTTTATTGAAAATCATATGAGTAGGATATAATATTATTTTTAACTTAGTGAAGATCTTAATAAAAAGATACATAATATGATTAATTTAGAACATATCTTTAAAAGAAATATTTTAAATTAAAATATTTTCTAATTAAATACTTATTAGTGGAACTATAGATATCATTAACTTATATTATGAACTTGCAAGGGGAGAGAGAATTTGAAGTGACTTATGACTTTTTTTTTTCTTTTTTTAGAAAATCATGCTTTTACAAGTGCACCTTCAAGATTCATTAAAAATTAATTATTAAAATTCAAAATCAGAAAGAGTTCTTGAAAATTATATTAACAAAACAAAAATATTACCTGTAATTGCATAAGTATTATAAATTTTACATATAACCTTGATAATAGATATGTTATCATTTTAAATTAGATATCGTTTGATAGAATAATTATTGTATACTAGTATATATATAATGAATAATGTGTAGGGGTGTTCAAAATTCAAAAATATATATATACATATACATATAATCTATATATATATATATATACTAAGTACTATACACTTCCACAGAGCAAAAAAATGGTTCTTTAAAAAATAAACAAAACAAAACAACCTCAAAAATAGGAGATAGAGATAATGATAGAATAACAACATCCACGTTTCTAATGTTTGATTGGCAGTAGAATGGTTCAAAGAAAAAAAAAAAAAAAAAGATTGGCGCCAAGCTTTTAGCGCTTTATTTTTGGTTTTTAGATTTTCAGATTTTCTTATAAAAGATTGATACTTTGTTTTAACTTCATACAAAACTTCTTCTCTCCTTATTCTTTATCTCCCTTTTCTATACACCCAAGAGCTCCACTAAGCAACAAAAAGTGAGGATCCAATTGAGTAGCAGTAAACTAAAGGGAGAGAGGAATCTAATTTGTAGGAAATAATTGATTTCCTCTTCTGACTTGCATGAATACGTTGAGATGGGAATCTAGTTCAGTTGCAGGAAACTCCATAATTAGAGGAAATTGACATTAAAGATCACTGTCCTTTGTTAAATAGAAAAAGAAACTCATCTCATTGGCTTTCTTTTCTACTTGCACTTCCTTTCTCAATTTTATCCCCAATAATTCACCCATTAATTTTTTCTTTTTGTCCATTTTTTGAGTTACTTATTGATTTCTATTTTCTTGGGATATTGTTTATTGTTGACCATGAATATGACCATACAATTCAATATTTTTGTTTTTTGTTGATTCCAGTGTTAATTTGTCATTGCAAGTGGCTGAATGGGAGATGCAAATGGGATTGGACTACTGTTGCTAATACCCGAACGCAAGATGCATATGAGTTGTTTGAATAAAATACTTAGAAAAATGTAATTGTTCATGTGGATAAGAGGAGAAGATTTGTAATGATTATTATGATTATTCTACTCATGATTATGCACTCTAAAGCCTAAGTTTTGATAATGATATTTGGCTGAGTTTTTTTTTTTAAATGTATTGCAGATTGTTTTTATTTATCTATAATCATGTTAATAGTCATTATTTTTTTATATTCGTCACTTGTGAAATTTGAACCCGATAATATACAGTTTCAATTTTTTACGGAACAACATTATGAATTATTTAATTATTAATTAAATAATGATAATAAAAAATTATATTTAAAAAATAATAAAAACTCAATTTAATTATTTTTTATTTTTTTATTTACAAAAATCTATGACATTTTACTTGTGTCATTAAAAATCTTTTAAATGACATTCTTGTAGAGTCATCAATAATTCTTAACCATAACATTTCTACCATGTTGTGTCAGAAATATTTGTAAAATTAAAAAAATTAAGATGATAGTATTTTAGTGTCATGAAAAAAGAAATAATGACATTAAGCATGGCATGAAAAAAAATGTCATAGACTTTCCACTGCACCCCCATTCAAAGACATATGAAAAATGTCATGAAAACTGATTGACGACATTTTTTACATGTCGTTGAAGAGCATATTGTTGTAGTATATTTCAAAATAGTAGTTAGACCAACATGTTTAATTTACATGAAGTGCCATCTTTTTTTATTCTGAACTCGCAATCCAAATGTGCATGCATGCACGTTATATATACACACACACATAATTTGAATTTCATATATGTGACAAAAGAATATAATATTGAGGTATATAGTTATAGGCAATTTTGGAGTTAGCACCTTAAGTGGCCTAATATTTGCAGTGTTGATATCAAATTCCACCCCATGAGCCCAGCAATCATTCATCTGCGTGTTAGTTCCCTTATCCGTGAAAGGAATGCATTGTGCATTTGGCAATTTCAAGCCCGATATATGAAAAGCCGAGCATCGTACATTATGAGCTTATTTTTAGGAAGCAAAATAATGTGCATTGCCGAGAGACCAGAGTTCTTCGAGACCAAAGCCTAAGAAACTTTGAAATTCGTCGTAAAATCCGGCTTCGCATTAGGAGTGTCTTGATCATTGCCATCGGAGGGTGGATTTATGATGGCCAGGCGAAAGGGAAATTGAATGGAAAAGGGTTGGCATTTTTGGCTTGATATTGATTATTGTTATTGTTATGAAAATAATGCGATAGAAACAAAAAACAAAAACACATAAAGATTTACGTGAAAACCCAAGGCTAGAAAAAAACCATAGACAAAAGAGAATAAAAATTACTAAACTCGACAAGATTACAAGATGGAGGTGATTAGAGAGGCTAAAACGATAATAATGAAACCCTAACGTAATACATCATATATATATATATATATATGCATAAACAAAAACTCTATGGACTCAAAATATAAATTAAACGGCCCAAAATACAAAGGTTCGTACCGCAGGGGCTTCACCCCGCACCCCAGGAGAGATTAGTGGTGGGCTACGGGATCGGCCTATCAGCCCGATCCTTCCGTTATCACCATAGATCTCATACAAAAATCTCACATTTGTTTTTTCACTACAATTGTCACACCACAATCTTTTCGGGTTAGGTTAAAATTGAATTCGGGACACCATATTATTATTCCCAAAATTCAAGAATCCTTCTCCACTAAATTGTGAGGTGAAAGGGTTTTTGAATTTGAAATGAAATTATGCTAAGCCATGGACGAACAAGAGAGAGAGGAGACAGAGCTTTCTTGTGAAATATTATTAAGGTGACTCAGTGAAGAAATAATCAGTTTCTTCAAAGGCAAAATTATGGGTCTAAATTAAACAAAATTAAAACCCTTCCCTAGTAAAATTAGCTAAGGCTCCTCTTTGGTTGCTTTGTATTTGTTTTTGTTTTTCTTTGTTTTTTTTCTCCTGGCTTTCCTTTCCATCTCTCTTGAATTTAAGGTTGACCTTAGTCAGTTAATTAAGATGATTAGCTTAAGGGTATGAGATCAAGGGAACTACCAAAGCCTCTTTTAAGTCAAGGCCCCTTATTATATATTAGAAAACTCTAAACTAATTACTAATAAAACATCAAAAATATTGAAATTATTTGATTAATTAGTTTTTCAAAACTAATTCTATTTGTTAAGGCCTAATTTTGATTGCCTAATATTCTTTGCCAGACTGTTTTTTTTTTTTTTTTTTTTAATAAAAATCTCCATTCTAATCTAGTACTTAAGGAGGCATTTGTTACTCATTAGTTTTCTATTTATATGATTTCACTGACTATTTGGTTTTATTTCTTCCAGCATGATTTCCTCACAAACAGCTCTTAATCCTCGTCTTCATAATTATTCAATTTAAAAAAAAATTAAATACGCATTATTCATATTCAAATGTGAACAATATGAGATTTTTACTATAACAATTGATATATGTACTTAAAAGAATTATTATGGCAATAACTAATAATGATTACGTACTTAGAGAATTTTTTATGCCTATATATATATATATATATATATATATAAATATATAAAGGAAGTATTCATATTAATCTACATATTTATTAATCCATATAAATAAAACGTTTTCATATTTAAATTTCTAAAGCAGTGTACTCTTTGGTAATTCTCCATTAATTCCCTAGTGGCGTAGTGGAGATGGTCTAATCCAAATAGTCCAAGCCACAATGCAGACAGTTTGTGGTTTATGCAAATCTGTCGTTAATTACTTGGCCAATGAGAACAAGATCCATTAGTCCAGCTCTATTTCTGGCTAATTTTGAAAAAATAACCTACTTAATTGCCTACTTACAAACAGTAATATTATTCGTCTTTAATTTGTTTTGTCTGTTTTTCTTCTCTGAACACGCGAAATTTCTGTTTTGATTGCAGTTATGATTAGATTACAAATATCATGTCATTTCAAAATAGTTATCTTTTGAAAAATAAAAAATTTTTAATAAGAGTGTTGAGAGTGTTTTTAAAATTTTTGTCTCAAGACTAATATGAAAATATTTCCAAAAATAAAATAAAAAAAGGGTTCTAAACGCAAATGGTTAAGTTCAGGAATAAATTCTTTTGTCAAAGATTGGCTGTCACGGGGTTGCGAAATTGATGAATTACATAGGAGAAAATTTTAAAAAAAATGTGCGAAAAATTTCAATTGATTTATCTTTATATATCAGATATATATGAATCAACTTGGCCGATTTCGTAAAATTAATGCTCTCATAATTTTCTTGAAAATTAAGATATTTATCACCGGCATTATAATCGTTTTTCATAATTAGTTGTGTTTTCTGACAAACTTGTCAAAATGCCATACTGTATATGTATATAATCTAATATCCCTATTTGCTTGTCATTGTAAATTTCATCAATATAAAACAGTTTGAAATTATAAGGAGCAATTCTACTTGTACTTTTATTGTGAGTTATATGATCATCATGATATTTGGAGACTAACATTGCACGTTTAAGAAGCACGTTTAATAATAAGGAAACGTGAAACCCTAACTCATTTTTTTTTCCTAACTAGAAGATTATATATATATATATATATATGTATATATATATAAATTATTCCCTTACATTAATCTAGAAGCTTTTAGGAGTAATTAGGATATTAAGGAGACTGATTTAATTAGTCTTAATTGGTGCATGTGATAAACGGTATTCTCAAGGGCTGCTGCAATTGTATTGGTAAAAATGGAAAAGGTGAAATAGTCAAAATTTTGCATGATT
Organism: Artocarpus hirsutus; assembly: GCA_946598075.1. Taxonomy (NCBI): domain Eukaryota; kingdom Viridiplantae; phylum Streptophyta; class Magnoliopsida; order Rosales; family Moraceae; genus Artocarpus; species Artocarpus hirsutus. Next base: position 121,274 of record CAMOHE010052967.1, on the reverse strand, counting down.
GCTTTGCTTGATAATTTTTAGGCAAAAATGAATATGATCCTTATCACTGTCTTGTAGGAAAATTCTAAATAAGCTTGAGTGTTCGTTAAATTAGCATATTAATAGGCTAATATTTCTAGTATTTTTCGGAGCAATATCTATTTTTGTGAAACTATTCAAAAGATCGGAGTACTTGATGTAAATAAGGAAAATATGAGTCAAAACTGTAAAATTAATAAAGGTTCCCAGTCTGATGATTCTCCAGAGAATCTTGGCCTGTTGAAGAATTTTATGGTACGCATAATTTGGTAAAAAACTACAATTTAACTTTGCTTAGTGGGGCTTTCCCTTTTTTGCACGGCATTGCTTTACATATTATTGTCAAACATTCCTGGTAATATATAATATTGGCAATTCAAGGACTCTTGCGCCTTTATTCTTGTTTCCCATTTATGTCTTTCAAATAATATCATATCACATCAGCTGAAATGTCATATAAATTAAAATATTATGTCACGTCAATTAAAATGTCACGTAAATTAAAATATCATATTATATTTGACAGACACAAAAAAAAAAATAATAATAATAAAAAATGTGAACCGAATCCATAGTATTAGAGTAGCAGATTTGTATAAATCAATCATAAAGAAAAACATGGTGCCAGGACCTACCATATCATGAGCTGAATTTTAACAGCTCAGTCTTGGTGGCAAGTGTACTACTAAGGGCAAATGCATGTTCAGCAAAGGGTTTTTAGCTTATATCTTATCAACAATTTGACAAGCTTTATTAACTAATTCCTTTATTGATGATGCATACACCTATATATATATATATATGCTTTGTCATATATACATCGATATTAAAAAGGATAGAGTTTTATCTGCCACTGTCACATAAAAAATTGCTTTAATCTGCATGTTGTACGTATCACCAAGTTACTTGATTCCTTTTTCATTTTCTCTTTAATAAAGTGATTATCTCTATACTATTGAACAACAGTATTCATGAGAATAATAAAACCTTACTTAATCCAATGGATTAGCTAAAAAGTTTAATTTAAGGACAACATGATTAATATTGCTGTAAATTAATATTACATTCTAATTAATTTCTGTTAACTTTACTTCTTTAAAACAACAATTTGCAGAAAATATATAACAGTTAATTTCCTGATAATCTTTTGTTTTCATGGATCATGGATTTAGTATTGAAAAAGAAAAAAGGAAAACTGAAAATTTTAAATGCATAAATCAAGTCGATAATCTACCTTTTCATTACAATACACTTCCATGCAAATGAAACTTTCAACAAAGTTCATCATCATGTCTTCTACACCATCAACTTCGAACATGCTCCACTTTTGCAATTCCCAAATTATAAGTAAAAAGAGAAAGCATAAGATCTTGTGATCAATTTTGTAGCCCCTCAAGATCGATAATATTATTGATTAAAGTGACAATCTCAGCTCCAAATCTAGTTCTTGAGTGTCACTTGATTCAGAATTCTGAGTGCTACTCGAACCCAATGAATTAGTACTGCTATGTTTGTATTGAGAATCCTATATATATACAATTTTAAGAAAGAAATAAATAAATAAAGTTAGATTTAATCGATATTATTCTTGTGTATATATGATTATGAAGAGAGATTATATAGAAATAATGGGTCATGATCACAATAGACATATATGTTTTAGAATCTAAATAATGTTGAAAATATGCTAAGGAAAAGCATAACAAACCTCTATGTGTAGATTGAGGAGGTGTCTAGTCATGTTTGGTTGCGCAATATATTGGGTCTCTAACATGCCATTGCCGGGGTCCCATCTGGTTTCAGGAATCATGTACAACTCATTAGCGCGCGCGCGAGAGAGAGAGAGAGATTTATAAATTTGGAACTTTTTTTTTTTACAAAACTTTCGTAATAAGAGGAAGATGTTGTTTTTGCTAAACAAGGAAGTTACTGTAATTAATATTGCGAGTATATATGTACCTTGTTGTTGTGGTGGGTTGGGAGTCTCCATATCTTATGTTTGTTTTTTCATATTCACCAAGCCCCATCTGTAATTTAATCACAAAGAATACTCAATCTCGAGGTCTTGGAAAAACTAAATGAATCAAAAACAAATCACTCTATTCAGATTCCTTCAGAATTTATGCTGATATTGAGGATCTTATGCATGAGTTTGACTCTCTAGCTCCAATCACACACACACGTTAATAATCTCCTTCGATAATTTATAGCATATATATATGTGTGTGTGTGTGTGTGTATATATATGGGGATTTTATTAGTATGAAGGGAGTTTGGATATATCATGATAATCGGAGAAAGTCTCTACGGTTGGTACCATTCAGGTAGTGAATAAAACAAATTCCCGAACAAAAGGAGAGAGAAGACATTGAAGATTTGTAGTCAGGAGGAGGTCAATCGTTTCAAATACACATACACACACACACACACACACACACACACACATATATATATATTTTACTTCCACATACTATTTTGTTCAAGTGTTTCAACATATATCCACAAAGATAGGTGATGCTTATTTATCTGTGGAAAGCACGGTAATTTAACATACACACACACACACACACAACATACATGCACATAAAACTCACCAAAATCCTTCCCTAAATGATCATATTGAAAGCACTAACCACATACAGATTCAATAAATATATATATATATATGTATATTTATATATATATCTCATTATTATGCAAAATGAATATACAAGATTAATATTTATCGAAATGTTAAACTAAAATTAACTATGAACATAGACAGACACACCATGATATTTGGATTGAAACCATAGGAGGCTGAAGAAGATGAAGAGGTAGATGAATAAGAAAAAGAAGACGATGGTATTGCTGAATAAGCTGAATGAACTCTCATGTCATCCTGCAAATGAGGGCAAAACATATATGACATAATTAAGCACCAAAACCTACATATGAGACTTTTCTTGCAATTTCAATCTTTAGTTTCACCGCAATTCAAATCTTTTGCTACAGTATTTTCTTTCATAAAAATCTAAAAATCTGTTTCGAAAACCTATGAACCAAACGATCGCTTCATAATATTCTCAACATAACCTAAGTAATATCATTAAAAACCCCAAAGAAAAAAAAAGAATATAAATAACAAGACGAAGTGTCTTACGTTATTAAAATTAGTGGTAGTAGGGTAATTAGGATTGTAGAGAGAAGGATGACCGTACGCAGAACCCATCTGACCGTGTAATCTGATCTTCTCCAATTGAGCCACCCCAAGTCCTCTCTGTGGTTGCCTTGGCTTGTCTGAATTAGACTTCTTTCCTTTCCTTGATGAAGAAGAAGAAGAAGCATTAGAAGACCCACTTCCTCTCTGATGAAGATCATTTCCTAAGTTTGGCTCTCCAAAATAACCACTGCCCATCTTCTCTTTTTTTCTCTTTTAACTTGTTCAACAAAAAAATATATATATTATATAGATATATATATATATTTATATATAGTTTCTTTTGCAAATCCCAGCAAACTTTCTGCTTTATTTTTTTTTCCTTTGTTCTTTAATTTCTCCAAAAGAAGAGACTTTCTGGCAAAAAATTATAAGCAGATGCTGCTGATCAGAAATCAGAGATCTTGCAGTCCCTTTTTATGCTGTTTGCTGATCGCCAGTAATTGTTGCATCGCTGGATCAGATTGCGTGTAGATTCTAATGGTTTTTTTATATATACCTAGAATTTATGCTCTTTTCTCTCCTTCCCTCCCAACCCTTCTCTTTTGGCATACTTTTAGAACTTCCATATATAAAGTTTTTTTTATATGTTAATCTTATAATATTAAGAATTATTATCATTTATTTATTTATTTATTTCCTATGGACTTTGGAGACTGTCACTCGAAAGTGATTGTCTATTATTTTATTTTTAAGTGTTAAAAAACTACAATAGTTAATCCGTGTAACCCATCCATGCGCTTTATAGACAAACATATGACACTAATGGTGTTATATAAGGTGCCTTTGGCAACTCTATAATAAAAATGTATAAAACTCTCGTATGGTAGCAATGTAAAATAAAAATAGACTACAGTATAAAACTCTCGTATGCTGTAATAAAACCGTTCCAACTTTTAGTTCTAACTGCGTTATCAAACACACACTCATAATAATCATATCAAATGAAAACTTTTTTATTCTTTTTTTTCTTCTTTATGGCATTGCTAATTACTACACAATTATATACTAGGACAAAGTATACATGTCAAAATATTTTCTTAATTTTTTCCTTTGACTACCTTTTTAACATAGGTCACAATCTGGAAGGGAAAGAGATTAGGTAGTAGCTGGCATTTCTCGTTAGAAAATTTATAACAGTAGCTAGCTTTAGACCCTTGGGATATACATAGGAACCTATGTACGTAATTGATCATTTTTATATATGTTACAAAATAAATATATGTATATATATATATTGCTTAAATAGGTACTATTTCTAAGCTTGAGGTTAATCCACTTTTAATTGCAAGTGGTTTTTCCAGTTCCCGTATATAATTAATTGTCTGCTCACAGTATCCTAAAAGCGCCCCAGCTGTAAAATTCTGTTGAGAAACTTGGAAGAAAGGAAATGAAATAATTTTTCATGAACATTATGAATATTTAGAAAGTTTAGACCCAAATAAGGGGTCTTGTTTTTCTTGCTGATGATAAACCCAAGTCAAATTTTAATATTGTAATTAATTTTTGTAATACAAATCAGATATTGTAATTAATTAGACCTAAAAGATTTGAACAGTGATTCAAATCCGCAAGACAAACTCGTTAGATTATGAAAAATCTTATTTTTGGAACAAATTTCTTCACAAGTACTAAAAAAAAGGGTTTAACGTAAAATACACCTATTAATTAATTGATTTCTTAAGCCGTTCATCAACATACCTTAGATTTATGTAGTTTGTTGAGAAGTGGAGGTGAAAAATTTAAAGGTAAAATGCTAGGGATTGGATAAAAATTAGATGACCATAAAATTAATTATATATAGATTAATATAATCTTGTTGGTATAGAAGGGCTAGGGACCAAATCTAATTGAGCTGTTCCACGCATGATTTGTGGGTCATATTTTTGTGAGTTGTAAGTGTGGTGGAAAGTGAGAATGCTCCAATTTCTTAAAGTAAAGAAACATGTGAACTCAATGCAATTACCAAAACAACCTAAACTAATCTTATTCCATCTAGCATGTCATTTGTTGGGTAATGAGAAGCAAATTAATATAAAATATATATAATTAGATTAGTTTTACCACATTACATAGCCTAAAGTCAAGCTTCCCCAGGGTCAAATTGTGGAACCCAATCAATAGGATTTTAAAGTATATATAATATATATAATATAGTGTCTCTGATATTACTTCCTTCAAAATATTAGGTGATTTGAAATATGAATAAAAATATGTAATAAAATATATTTAACTACACTTTAGCTTCATCCTAAATTATTGACCATGGGAAAACACATTGGTATCTTTTAAATGCGCCAGTACTACTTTCAATTGCCTGGCTTATTATTCTAGAATATCGTGGCCTCCGTGGAACCTGCTGGATCATATACATACATACATATATATATATAAATATATATGTTCAGTTACCGATGCTTGAAGCTACACCTGTAGACAATATAGGCTATAGTCATGAATTCAAAAATCATTCATTTTCTTTAATGGATTAAAAAACTCAATGTCGTGAATCAGATGATTCAAAGAAAATCATGTGATATTTTAAATTTAAGCATGTTATGTTGCTTTTATTATTTTACTATAGACTATAGATGTTAGTGTGAGTTGCCATGACTGATTAATTATATCACGCCACGTATGTCATGGTCACACGTTACGTACAATTATTCTTAATTACTTTAAAGAATACTAAATTGAATTAATTAGTAAACCTGGCCATACTTTTGAGTTTTTCCCCACAATTGATTATATTACAAGTTATATTGATAAATTTTTGGTTTCCATCTCAAGAAGTAAACGGCTAGGCTAGCTAATGATTAATGTTGTCTCAATTTTTATATTATTCAATCTACTAATTTCAAACAAAGAACATAGATAGAAATTAAGGGATGCGTTCAAATATAAATTTTATATCTCACAAATTAAACAAAATTGGAGCACATTAAATAATGCATTACGTGCGAGAACTTTGTTTTCTAGAATTAATAGGCCTAGACTTCATGTCTATACATTGTGCGACAATGTTATTGACGCTTTTGAAGATTTTGTACATTATATGTTGGGATCATATTTTCTATATGTTGCTAACTATGGAAGCTAACCGGGATCCTATTTCTGATCGAATCTATTAGTGGTTTTGGTTTGTTAGCAGGGTTGAGACGCTAAGTGCATTTAAATCCTTTGCATCTAAATTAGAATTTATATTTTTTTATTTGGAATGCAATTATCTTTTCTTTTAAAAAAAAATCTATGAAACAAAGGAATATGAAGATTTACATAAATATATTTACATTGCAACTAGGATCATATAAAATATCATGAATTAGGTTTTTTTTTTTTTTAGGATTTGCATAAAAATAGAATATTTATGTCATGTTTATTTTACAAAAATCTGGTTATTATTTTTCTGCACCTGCAGCCTTTAGAAACCTTAATTAGCATTCTTTTAGCTCCTCACTCTCTCTCTCTCTCTAGGTCTTTCTTTTTTCTTTCCCTATTTTGCATTGAGCAATTATCTCACAAGATAAGTCTAAACTAACTTATTAATAAGAATGATAGTATATATTTATGAATTTTAATTAACACGGCTGGAAAGTAAATGGGGGATTATACATGTTGATTAAGCTCTGATTGAAGACTGATGGAGTTAGTATATATCTATAAAATAATGAGGAAAAAACAAAGACAAACAAAAGTGGAAAGAGATATGCAGAGAATATATGATATCTACTGTAGATTTGTTGGCACATGGAAAAACTTAAGAGAGGGTGCGTTACTCCACACGATTTACAAAGCAAAAAAAATATATACATGTATATGTGTCTGTGTGTGTATATAATCCCTAGGAAATCGCTGGTGATGTTTATTGTGAGTTTGATATACAAAGTGCCAAAAAAGGGTCTCCCCCACCACTGGCCAAAGTCCATCAAAATCAGCCTCAATCCCATATAATATAAGATTCCTCTAAATTAATAATTCTTATTATCATTAAAAAATAATAATAACAAATAATAATAATTCTTATACAGCACACGGGGATTTGTACCAAACCTCTTATGGTTAAGGCTAAGAGGTTGTGGAGGATAGGGAATGAACTTATCTGCGTGTCTTAAAGAAAAGAATCGTCCAAGATTCCTAAGAAAAGATAATGATCATATTTGGATATATGATCAAACTTTGCTAGTGTGTCATACGATATATCTTTATATTCATTAACCATTAATGACTTTAGCCTTTAAGAGTCTACCCTATCATATTTGGAAGGAAGAAACTTTCCATTTAATTTGATATGATTTTCTTCTTCTTCTTCTACTTCTCCTTCTTTTTCTTTTTTAAGTTGATTTTGATATGGAAGGGAATATTTTTATTTATAACATATATACAATGATGTACCGTTTGGTTGGTGTGTTTAGAGTGTTTCAAGTGATTTGAATCTATAGGTCCACAAGAACAGGCCTTTGGTAGACGCAATAAACAAAGCATTCAAAAATGGTAAAGATCGTCAAAAACAGGCTAGATTGTTAGTTTTGAGAATTTGACCTTCCTATATTCTTACCATTTTGAACAACTTTCTACACTCAAAACCCTTGCCATTTTTGTTTTGCTTCAAAAACCATATTTCTCTAAATACCAATTCTCTGATGTGATGTTTTATTTTTATTTTAAACTTTATATTTTAAATGCTAGTTCAAAAATACCGGTTCAAACCTCAAAATTTAAACACACCCTTCTGAACCCGCGCACTAAATGAATCCTGAGTCATGAAGAGCTACTCTATACCTCAAAATCACATCAAAATAAAAAGGTATGTGAAAATCACAAAAATACCTGATACAACTAGATCAATTGTTCAAAACAAAGTCGTGTCTGTTTTTTTCCCTACTCCACAGCAAAAATAATCTCACGGTCTTCATTTATTTCCTGTGAGGTACGAAATAATTATATGATTACATAGTTGAAACAAATTTTCAGCTTTGAGATCCTGTTGGATCAAAGGTTGAGACATCAATCAATTCAGAATGATCAAATGATCTTATCTCTTATCTTTACTAACTGCTCTCTTTCCTTGAGAAACCAATGGGGGAAATAGCTAACAAGGTACGTCAAATAAATTGGTAGGTAGAGTGATTTAATTTCATCACTAATCCGTACTAATAGCGTTCCTAAAATGACCAAAATAGGAAAAGAAAAGGAAGGTTAAACCAAAAAAGAACGAGAAAGGGAGGGACAAAGAAACAACTTCTGTAGATTTTACATACTAAAAACGAATGTTATAGTAAATTGAAAGAAGGCGACTGATGACAGAAAAATTTAGCCCATCTCAACCAAGCTGATATGTACAACTTGATCAAAATAAACTCTCTACTCAAAGTTATTAATTGAAAGAAAAATAAAATCTAGAAAAGAAAGAAATCAGAATAAAACTGTAAAAGCTAGAAAAACAAGAAAATAAGGAAAAAAAAAAAAAAAAAAAAAAACCTTACACAAAGGTAAATGAAAATAACAACTACGACAAAAAAAACATCTACTCTCTTAATAAAAGAAATTAGGAAAGGTCTCATCAAAACTCTCTACCAGAAAAACCTAACAGAGAGGGGGGAAAAAGGTTATTGCATCCAAAAAGAAGAAATAAAATATCCACAATAATATTATTGCATGCTTAGATAACTATAAATACAAAAAATTAATGTACACAAAACACATAGACCGTTGTAGATACAGCTCTTGAGATTTCATGGATTATGTGGATATTTTGCATTGAAATGTTTGTGCTTCTAATAAACAAGACTTGCATGATTGAATTTGATTTATAAGAACCTTGTAGCCATGTACCTAGAGATATAGATCTCTGAAGCTTAAAATTTGCTGTTCATGCCAAATAATAAAAATGCCCATGAATCATTGTTAAGCTTACAGGTGGGAGATTTTTTATCATCCCACATGATATAATATTTTTTATTTTTTAGAAAAGTACAAAAAGACTCATAAAGAGGGATTTGTATAATAAGGATTCTAAATGTTGGCACAACTGGAATGGCTCATTGGGAACTACAATGAGAGCTCTAAATCGATTCTGACACATGTGCATCTGCTAAAACTATATATGTATGTGTGTGTGTGTGTGTATATATATATATCAACCATCTTTAGATTATGATAGTGTTAATATATATGAAATACTCAAATAAAGACCCCACATATGACTTGGAATTGGTGGCACTATTAATGCATATGGTCCTTCGTGTCTCCTAATGTCTTTGAGAAAATACACCACTTACAAAACCAACATCCCCAGTGCTCTTATAATCTATCTTGGATATCATTTCTGATTTTGTTGATTTTAGAAATCCACCATGATTACCTCTCTATTTATTAAGACTCCAATTCTTAATCATTGTTATGTTATTATTTGTGATCTGATATAATTGATTATTTACGCTTTTTTTTTTTTTTTTCTCTTGGACATATTTATATACAATTCATATGTATCTTCCAGTTGTTGGGAGAAAGACCCATTAAAAAAAAAAAAAAAAATTGCATAATATGGGAAGACGTGTGATCTTATAGGGATGTTGATATTTGGTCGCTTTTTTGATCTTTCGAGTGAATACCTCCGATCAACTTCGAGATTCTAATCGTTTCTTATATTATTTTATATATCAAGTTTGAATCTGAGGCTCTAAGATAAAAGCACAAGTACATATTTTATCCCGCTGGCAAAAAAAAAGGGGTTATCTAGTTCACCAACTTGAACTGTTCAGACAAGTAATTAAACGGCAATGAGTTATTGAATGTTGAAAACCGAGTTGAAATTTAAACACTATAATATATAAGAGCTTTATACTATAATATATAAGAGCTTTATAATGTAACAGGTAAAACTTGGTTTTCAATACTCTCTTAGTCTCTATAGCACCATATTTTTCTTTCTTCATAAGTGCAATAAAAGTTCCTTTCAGTACATTTGGAATAAGGGGCAATGGGATATATATTATTTTTTTGCCCTAAAAAGTTTTATTCTTTTAACACAATTCTCAAACTATAGTGATGACGTCATCTTCCTCCATGCATAGTGTGAAACTGCATTGTTTATTGTAGTTGCACCTATGCTCATATATAGGTTAGTTTCTCTCTTATTTATTTTGCTCCTTTTCATTCTATAGAATTTTCCTGTGCCACCCAACAATGCGTATTTGCTTTGAAAAGCATATATAAATTACTTAAAAAGGAGGCTTCTTTGTTGGCGTTCATGCATGTGGTCTAATTGAAATTTTTATAAAAGCTTCATTTGGTACTTCTCAATTACACTCGGCATTTTTAATATATATACAAGCTAGTAGTTTATATATATATATATATATATGCATTTTGTGATTGGAACTTCATTTATGGTGATCATGTAATGGTAAGTCCAGTCCAAAAATTATTAGATGTGACATCATTTTCATTCATAGTAAGATTATTATATTAATACGGTCCTTTTCATTCTGATTGCTAGTCATTTGTCACTTAAGTCTCTATTATGAATCAAGCCAGGGAATTAATTTTGTTTTCCAACTCTAAGAAGAGTAGTTATATGTGGGGAATTGGTCATTACTAATGCTAACCAACATAAATATTGCAATTAAACTTGGTTAATTTGAATAAAAACTAGCATACATGCATGTGGTCATGGTCTGATATTTGAATATATCAAGTTTTTTTTTTTTTTTGATATAGGGGAAAGGAAATGCCATCTACTTTTGAGTGTGGCTAAGCGTGACTCGAACCCTCAACCTATGGTTGGGATGGAGGGACTTACAACCAACTGAGCTGCCCTCACTTATCAATATATCAAGTTTTGGACCATTTATAGTAGAGGCGTTAAGTTTTTTGGACCTACACTTTGTTCTTCATGCTAACAGAAGTGACAAATAAAAGGTCCTTATAAACGTATTATAACTACAGACATACACATAAATGTATATCGACTACAAAATTGTCACGTGGATTTTGATGTATTCAACCATAAGTATATATACAAGGATATTATTGAACAATAATTAAAGAATTTCCAATAAATCGAGTCTTTTTAATACGTATGATACATAAAAATTCTTAGAAAATCTAGAGAAATAAGCCCTCAAGTAAGGAAGCATAAAAAATATTATTCACTTTCTTAAATATTATTAGATTTTCGCTCTCGTTCTTCCTTTTACATATTAACTTTAGAGTGGTAGAATTGTATGAAAATGCACATTAATGTTATTTCAAAGGGAATATCTACTTTTTCTTATAGTCATTAAAGTTCACAAGTTGTAAAAGTAAACTTTAAATTAGAGATTAATTTTAATTTACCAATATTGTAATGATTAAATAAAAATAAATAAATACATCAATCAATCGTAATGAAACATCAAAATTTAGCATGTATTATAGTTTGAGTAGAATTTGCCATCAAGTATAATACATGCTAAATTTAACACCAAAAATAGCATTCTATTATATATATTAACTTTCTTATTCAATACTAAATCCAATATCAGCATTTTAATTTGACGTTATATGACGCTCTAATTTCCTCTTCTACTAATAATTACACTAATGTGGGAGTGAAATATAGTAGTTTTTTAAGTAAATAACATAAAATTACATAGTAATTATGATTATTTTTTAGTTTTTACTGAATAATTATGTACGATATTTTTTTTAATATTTGTAATATATTATTTTAAATTATTTTTTATATTTTTAGGTTGTTTGGTATAGTGGTTCAAACTATTTTTAGTTCAAAATACTGTAAAATAGAAAAGTACATTATAGTTGTTTTCTTTTTACACTATAACCGTTAAAAGCTTTATACCATGGACAGTGTGAACTCACCGTTGTGCCAAATGCGCCATTCATGTAGTAAAATCCTTATAATTTCTAAAAGGGCAACTTACAAGAATGTCTTCTTAAAAGAACACATTTTTAAGATTGTCCTCCTAAAAGGTTCTTTTTAAAACTGTCCCTTTAATAATAAAAAAATGTGATTTATTAAAAGTTTAAGTTATCCTTCTTTAATTAGAAAATATAATTTATTAAAAGTATAAATTACCCTCACTTCTCACTCCCTCATGCAATAGATTACTACAGTCGCTGGCACGAAGTGTCGGAGTGTAACTTGATAGGTTTCAAAGTTAGAACCTACCAAATTTTAACATATTTTTTTTGAAACAAACAAATGTCAAACACCTCAGCGTAGGATGTTGAATTATAACCTGGTAAGTTTCAAAGTTAGAACCTACAGATTCCAACATATTATCCTTGAAACAAAAAAATGTCAACCATTTTTGGTCACCAACATAGGGTACCGAATTGTAACCTTATATGTTCTAAAGTTGAAATTTACTAGATTCCAACATATTTTCTTTGAAACATATAAAGCCAATCACCTTTTGTCACCAATAAAGGGGGCCGAATTATAACTTGGTAGGTTCCAAAGTTAAAACCTGTAAGATTTTAACATATATTTTCTTTGAAATAAAGAAATGTCAACCCCCTCCAATCACCGGTGCGAGATGTCGAATTATAACCTGGTAGGTTCTAAATTTGAAACTTATTAGATTCTAACATATTTTCTTTGAAACAAAAAAATGTCAACTGCCTCCGGTTATTGACACCAGTTTCCATTGCAGAATCTGCTAAGTTCTGTCTTGGAACCTGTCGGATTCTATCATGAAACTTCCCAAAGCCTACCACGTTTAGTCTAGGGACCTACCATGTTCCAACATGGAACCTACTGGTTTCCATCCTAAAACTCACCGGAACCCGTCAGGTCTTGTCTCAAAACTCACTAGAACCTGCTAGATGCTGACTCGAATTGTTCCGTCCTACCCACTAGATTCCATTTAGATACTAACAGTAAATTCAAACCTCTGATCAATCATCAAACAAAATAATTCCACAATCTTCAAACAACAAATACAACAAAAAATGTCAAACAAAAAGCAAAAATTTAAACAGATCAACCGGTTATAGCTTGACCATGTTCAGAGGGGACTGAGCATGGTCCTGCTGCTGACCACGGCCAGGAAGTTGTACCATAGGAGCACGTCGGCAACTTCGAGTTGGCCTTTGTTGTGGTGGCAGATATCGACGAAAGGATCGTAGTTGAAGACGTAAAGGCCACGATTCACGCTAGGGCCGACAATTCGGACACGAAATGATGACACAATACGAAAATAACACGAGATAAACGGGTTTAGACTGCACGTTTATTAATTGTGCCATAAATGGGTTGGCACGAATAAGACGAAAATAAACGGGCTGGATTCATGCTAACATGCTAAACATGCCTTAACACGCTTAATTAAACAGGCTGTAAATGTGTTAATACGGCACAACACGACCCACCTATTTATAACACATTTAAACTTAAAAATAAAAATATTTGAAATATTTATAAAAGGTTAGTATTAATTAGATATTGTGTTTTTGTTAATTTTTTTTTATTGGCTTTTTTAAAATTTTTTTAATTTTTTTTTTAATTTTTAGTTAATTGGGTCATAAACGTGCCATATGCGTGTTGTTATTGTGTCAACCCGTCACGGCACGTTTAATAATCGTGTTAATCGTGTCGTGCCGTGTTACGCGTGCCATAGGCGTATCATGTTCGTGTTTGCATTTCTAGCACATTTATTAATCGTGTCGTGTTCGTGTTTGGGCTAAACGTGCCGTGCTGTAAATATACCGACACGAACACGATTATTGCCGCCCCTAATTCGCGCACGCGAAGAATAAAGACTAGTCATGACTGAAGGCGAGGTTAAGCAGCAAACAATCTGAAAGTGAAGCCATGGGAGGGAGTAAGACCATCACGGAGATCGAAGATCAGAGATAAACACCGAAGCTTTGAGCTTTGATCACTATGACACGATCAAAGATAGGAGAGAAGTGCAACGCAACATCCTTGACGAGAATGACAACGACAGAGAGGAAGGCTTCGTCCTCAGTTGGCGAAGAAGCATCATAATTTGTGACCAACGATAACGATGAGTACGAAATTCGACTTGGATTGCAACTTCTCGATGACTCCTGTTCCCAAGTACTTCGCGACGGTGATCAAGGTAAAGTTCTAATCGGTGGTGATTTGGTGGGACGTGATGCTTGTTGGGAGGAGAGAGAGTTGGGGAGGCAGAGAGAGTGTGTGTGAAGTTGAGAGAAAGAGAGGAGAGAGAAAGATGGGCGGGCAGATAAAGAGATAGAATTAGGATTTTTAATTTTTTGAGAGTGAATTATAATAGGTAAAATAGTAAATATGTAATTAGTATTTTAAAAATAATATAAAATGAGGGGAAGTTTTGAGAATTAAAAAAGAGGAGCAATTTAAACAAGTGGTGTGTTTTTAAAGGCAATCCGTATAATGCTCTTTCTAGAAAGTCCCCAAAGGTGTACTCTACAGACTTCAGCCTAAACACAACAATGAAAAAATTACAATACGTGTCTAAATTATTATTATGAAATTAAAATCTAACACAATATTCAAAATATCTTAAAAATGTCCTTAATGATATAGTAATTATCTTAATGATATTACATATTGTACTATATAATTACATATAAATAATTTGAATGATATCATTATGAGACATTTATAAAATTTTTATAAATTAGAGACATATTTTAATTCAATAAATATAATTGGGTCAATTGTCTCATTGATCCCTAAACAATGGCCCCATGTAACTAATGATGGGCCAGTCAAGCTGTAGCATTTGGCCCACTAAAATGGGGCTTAACGGGCGAACCTGACCGCTTTAGGCTAGCAAGGAGCGCGACAATAAAACACCTCCACAAATATAAGGATTTATGTAAAGCCCCACCTTTCATTTCCCTCTTTAACGCTTAACTAGGCTCCAACTCTATCACTAACGGAGACGCACTCAACGACAAGCTTCAGAGACTTATTAAAATTTTGGTTTGGAGTCATATTTTTCATCTAAGTTTTTGGCTCCATGAAGCTACCAGAGGTAAATATACTAAGAATTCCTGCTTTTTACGTTAATGGGTCTTCGGATTTTCCCATGTTTAGTGTGTTTGTACAACTTTTCCGTGATGGGTCGTCGTCAAGTCATGTTGGTTTTGGTTTTTCTTGGCAAAGTTTGCATTTTTCTGGTTTTTTTTTAGGTTTGTGGGATTACAAGTATTGGGTTATTGTTATGTTTACAAGTTTTCTTGTTTTACTCTGCTTGTTTCCTTCTGAATCGTCATAACCTTTTTTTTTTTTTTTTTGGTGGGGTGGGAGGAGAGGGGATTGTGCGGTAAACTTTGACGGGCAGAAATGAGTTTTTTGAGATTAAATAATCAGTAAAAAAAAGAAGGGTATCCTACTGGTAAAAGCGGCGGTATAATGGCAATTTGCCAAGTTCCCTGATTGTCTTGAAATGAAGATCTTTAGTCGATTAATTTATAGTTCTAGGCTTAGTATCTGCTCTTTATTACGGTTAGCAATCCAGCTCTTCACGATAGAGAGAACAAACATAACTTTATGCTGATAATTTTTAGGGGGAAAATTGATGGCAGCTAAGTGGTTAGTTTTGGATGTTCACATTTTTGTGATGCTTTTTTCTTTCATTTTTTTTTCACCAAACTTGAATACCTGTTTTGGTTGAACTAGTTTATGTGTTGAGTAAAGATGTCACGTCATCTTCCTTTACCTGATTTTGAAATACAAAAGTTTGCTAGCTAAATTATTTCACCAACACCCCAAAGAATTTCATTTTTCGACTCTTGTTCATAAGTATTTTTCTGTGCAGGCGGAGCAAGGGACGAAGGACTTGTTCTAGTGGCAAGTTTCTGTAATTCAATTCAATATGACACCTGTGATTCCATACTCTATAAGCAATGTTTCACTTGTTCCTGGAACAGTGTTTCAAACGAGAAAAACTTATTGCTCAACAAGATTCAGCTTGTCGAGGAAATCCACAACAAATACGCGATCCCAGCAAAGTTTTTTGTTACCTCGATCAACATCTTTTGGGTTGCTTGCACCATATGGCAGGGGATGTTCTTTACCTAATCAATCTAGAATCCGTATATTATCAGCTACAGGAACTGATGTAGCCGTGGAGGAACCAGATTCTCCGGTTGCAGGTGAAGATTCAGCTGGAGACTTGGAAGTTTCATCTGATGCAGTGGAAGTGAAATCTGATGCAACTCCAGCTCCAGCTCGACCAAAACGTACAAGACCTGTTAAGAAAAGCGAGATGCCACCGGTAAAGAACGAGGAGCTGGTTCCTGGTGCTATGTTTACCGGGAAGGTACGATCGATCCAGCCATTTGGTGCGTTCATTGACTTTGGAGCTTTCACAGACGGCCTGGTACACGTGTCCAGATTGAGTGATAGCTTCGTCAAGGATGTTGGAAGTGTTGTTTCTGTCGGGCAAGAAGTAAAGGTTCGGTTAGTTGAAGCAAACACTGAGACGGGGCGGATTTCTCTCTCTATGCGTGAAAATGACGATGTTGGTAAGGCACCACAACAGAAAGATACTTCTGCTAGTAATGACAGGGCTGGACCCGGAAGAAGGAATGCTCCAAAGTCCAGCCAGAAGAAAGGCGAGGCAAAGAAAGTCTCGAAATTTGTTCAGGGACAAGATCTAGAGGGTACGGTGAAGAATATGAACAGGGCTGGTGCTTTCATCTCTCTGCCAGAAGGGGAGGAAGGATTTCTGCCCGTCGCAGAGGAACTTTCTGATGGATTTGGGAACATGATGGGGGAAACATCACTCGAGGTCGGTCAAGAAGTCAGCATTCGAGTGTTGCGTATCAGCAGAGGACAAGTAACCTTGACAATGAAGAAAGAAGAAGATATTCCAAAGTCCGATGTACAGGTCAGTCAAGGCGTTGTCCACAAAGCTACAAACCCATTTGTGCTGGCCTTCCGCAATAACAAAGACATTGCCGCATTTTTGGATGACGGAAAGAAAATACAGGAAGTGCCTGAAAAACCAGCAACACCAAAGGTTTCGGAAGAAGTAGAAAAGGAGGCTACCGAAACAGTGTTAGATAGCCCTGCTGAGCAGGACCAACCAGTAAGCAGCGATGAAACAACAGTCGGTGTCCCTTCTGCAGTGGACGAAAAAGTTGAGACTGATGAGGCTTCTTCAGAGAAGGCAGAAGAAGTGGAAGCCAGTGCATTGGAAGATCCAACAACTGAGGAAGCTTCTTCTGTAGATGAGGGAGAAAGTGGAGCAAAGCCGGACTCATCCGTCAAATCAGCCGAACCAATAGTGTCTTCAGAAATTTCAACGGCCGAAGACGTTACAGAAGAAAAAGCTGAGGATGCTACAAGTGTTAAAGATGACCTGCAAATAGGAACGCCTACTGCAGAGAGCGAAGTCTCGTCCTCTTCACCAACTGAGAATGAAGCGAGGCCTGATTCTGATAAAAAAGGCAGTATCACCAGTTCAGGTTCATAACCAGATGATCCATCTTCCTAAATGACACAATACTATGTGATACTTAACGCTCATTTGATCCTTCTTTTATTGCATGTTTAAAAGTGCACATTCTATTGCAGATGATGGTTCTCATGTATTAGCTGAGGACCAAGCCTCGTCTCCGGAAAGTCCAGCCATTGAAGACGTAAACAACGTAGCTGATGATAAAAAGGACGATGTACAGATAGAGACGCCTGTTGCCAAAACCGAAATCCCTTCTGCCTCAAAGTTAGAGGATGAAAATGCAGGAGCTACCTCTGACAAGAATGGCAGTGTTCCCGACTCAGATGAGCAAACTAGCATTCCCAATGTGACTAAAGGTGTGTAATTTGTGGCCAATAAGAACCTAACAGGGTGAAGTTATTAGAAGTGCTTTCGCAATTGCAAAATCATCAGTAGTTTTTCCGAATTTTTGTTTCTTTTTCTAGTAACGATCTCTCACTTACAAGGTGTCTCGGCCTCTAATCTCTATTTATGTATTGACTGCAGCAACTATATCATCAGCTCTCGTGAAACAGCTGCGTGAAGAAACAGGAGCCGGAATGATGGCTTGCAAAAAGGCCCTGTCGCAGACTGGAGGCGACATCGTTAAAGCGCAGGAGTACCTGAGAAAGAAAGGCTTGGCGAGTGCGGAAAAGAAAGCCAGCAGAGCTACCGCCGAAGGAAGAATAGGTTCATACATTCACGATAGCAGGATCGGTGTGTTGGTGGAAGTAAACTGCGAGACAGATTTTGTGTCCATGGGCGACATTTTCAAGGAGTTGGTAGAAGATCTAGCCATGCAGGTGGCCGCATGCCCTCAAGTACGGTATCTTTCCACCGAAGACGTCCCTGAAGAGATTGTGAACAAGGAACGGGAGATTGAGATGCAGAAGGAAGATCTCTTGTCGAAGCCGGAGCAGATTAGGGCGAAGATTGTGGAAGGGCGAATCAAGAAGAGGCTCGATGAGTTGGCGTTACTTGAACAGCCCTACATTAAGAACGATAAGGTTGTGATAAAGGACTGGGTAAAGCAGACAATCGCAACCATCGGGGAAAACATAAAAGTGAAGCGATTTGTGCGGTACAATCTTGGAGAGGGCTTGGAAAAGAAAAGTCAAGATTTTGCTGCCGAAGTAGCTGCCCAAACAGCGGCAAAACCGGTGCCAAAAGAGCAGCCTGCTGCAGCAGAGCCAGCTAAGGAAACTGTTGAAAAGTAAGTGCCACCGTTCAATGAATTGGAATTGCTAGTATACATGTTTTAACTTGTAAGAAAATTTATCTCTTCATGTCAAAGCAACTAAAACCCCGAAAACTAAGGCTCGTTTGTTTCATAGAATCAAACACAATTCAAACCTTTTTGCTACAATGTTCTTTCTTTTAAATTTTTGAATTTTCTGCTCAAACTTTTTGTTTGAACCTACAAACCAAAGGTACCGTAAGTAATTTCTGTGGACGATAAAGCGTGCAAAAACGTCTGCAGAAGTTCTTGCTACCTAGTAATTAGGCTATTATTTGACATGTTTTGCTAGTATTTTTACATGTCATTCTATTTCAGGCCTCCAACCGTAACTGTGTCGGCCGCTTTGGTCAAACAATTACGGGAAGAAACTGGAGCAGGGATGATGGACTGCAAGAAAGCTCTTTCGGAGACTGGAGGGGACATCGAAAAGGCACAGGAGTACCTCAGAAAAAAGGGTCTCTCATCCGCCGACAAGAAATCCAGCCGGCTTGCAGCTGAAGGCAGGATCGGTTCTTACATCCACAATTCCCGCATTGGGGTTCTGCTCGAAGTGAACTGCGAGACAGACTTTGTTGGTAGAAGTGAAAACTTCAAGGAGTTGGTCGATGATCTGGCAATGCAAGTCGTGGCGTGCCCACAGGTGCAGTGCGTATCAGTGGAAGACATTCCGGTAGACATAGTGAAGAAGGAAAAAGAACTCGAGATGCAAAGAGAGGACCTGCAATCAAAACCGGAGAACATCAGGGAGAGAATCGTCGAGGGTCGGGTCTCCAAGAGGCTTGGAGAGCTTGCCCTTCTAGAGCAGCCTTTCATTAAAAACGACAGCATTTTGGTGAAGGACTTGGTGAAGCGAACCGTGGCTGCTCTTGGAGAGAACATCAAAGTTAGAAGGTTTGTTCGTTTCACTCTTGGGGAGACAGTTGAAAATGAGGAGGAAAAATCCGACGCATAATAAAGCTTGTGGAAAACGTGAGGAAATATGGAAAAGTACACTACTTAAAAGGAAGGTACAGAGTAGATAAAACTAATTTTTAGAGCAAAGTAATCTTTTGATTCTTTTTTGTTATGATTTTAATTGGGAAAAACAAAAAGTCTTCTTATCTGCAGCCAGACGTTTTACGTTTATGTCCAACAAAAACCATTTTGAGATCTATGTTTTGACAGAGGAGGAAGTTTTAGCATCTTTTGATTTATTCTTTATTGTATTAATTAATGACAGAAATACAAATTCTGTAGAGGCATTTTGGACCTTCTCATATTTCATACATTAAAGAATGGCCTGGTGTCTAGCAAATAACATACGATTCTGCGCTTCTGCATGCTTAAAAAAGAAAAAGAAAAAAAGTAACTTCTATAGAGGGGTCTGAAAAAATAAACAATCGATAGGATTCTGTTTTTCAATTGTTATGTTTGTAACAAAAATGCGATTTTGACCATGACCATAGGAGCGTGCAATATCGATGGGAGACCGTATCGGACGACCCAGAGAAATAAAAAGTTCATTTGACCATGACCATAGGAGCATGCAATGTCGTCATGGGAGACCGTATCGGACGACCCAGAGAAATAAAAAGTTCATTATGCGCTTGATGCATTAGTTCAGCATGTAATGTTCGTCACTTTTATAACTTTCCGTTTGAAAATTAACTCCCAAGTGATTATACGAGTAACATGAACCTTCCACTTCTAATCTATCATATTTGGATAGAGAGTAAAAAAGCTAGCCTCATACCTAAGAATATTCCAAAGAAAGTCATGCCACAGCGTAAATAAGTTAGCAGTAAATAATTTATAACAAACCTCTTGCATAGTATATTGTAAAATACAAATATGCTAAAATGTAAAGCTCTTTATACTATAACTCTAGAGTTGAAACCCTCCATCGAAACACCCTCAATTTGTTTATTATTGTGAAATTCAAAAAATTTTAACATGTTTCATGATGCTCGCAAAAACAAAAAAAAAAACATCTCAAGTGTAGTATTACTAAAATACATGACCTCCGTGAAATCCAAACAAACTAGGACTGAGAACACATTCTTTAGTTGTCATATAATGTATCTACATCTGTTCAAAGTGGTCTTTGCTCCGTGAGAATTCTTGGTGCAATGCAACCCTGGACTAGTGTTTGGGCACAAATCGCCAGAGGTCGACAGCAACGTCGACCTCCTTTTTCTTATGAAACTTGTATAGCTGTGGCACATCAAATCGAAGCTGACAACAAAACAAAACAAGTGAAGAGAGAACCTAGAAAGATTTTTAAGGAAAAAAAATATCTGACCATTGGTAAGTTAGAAACAATATATAATCTTCATGAAGTTTTTGACCAACAAGAGTAGTGATATTACAACATCTTTCAAGTGATATTGCCTCTGAGGTCCCATTTCTTAAAAAATTAAAAAAAAAAAAAAACGTTATCCTAAGAAAATCTGCAATGCAAATGCCAATGTCAATGCCATGTTTGGAACTAAAAAGGGTGAACGTGATATAGTTGTTATGTTATATATCATTTTGTATCCCAATTTAATATGCCAAATTTAGCGCTAAAATTAACAATGTATGGGAAAGTGATTTTCCCACCGAAATGCCAAACTTTGGCATTGGCACACTTGTTTTGGCACGACATTGGAGATGCTCTAATTCCTAACAAGACCGTTAGTTAAAGCAAGCTATTTTCACTGACCTCACACAAAACCTCAGCGCTGCTGGCATTGAAATCCCGCAAGGCCGCCCTTCTCACATGCTGAAATGACGAGTAGGAAGGATTTCTTTAACAATCTTTAGTCACTATCAAAACCTTTCAAATTATTTACAAAAAAAATATTCTGTACATACAAGCACAAAAGTCACGGCTCCAATCAAATGTTACTACTACGTGTTAAGTGTGTAATCCAGTAATTGGATGACATAAAATATTACAAACGGAAGACACAAGAATTTCTGAAACCACGCTGTTCTGCAGAAAGAAAACTTTTTCGCATAATGCTATCATCATCATATGGTAATAGCCAAGGAAACTGTGCTATAAAGTTTTAGGCTGAATTCATGAAAATTGTCAACAGAATTCATACAAAGCAATTATCCCCTTGTGGTCCAAGCAAGACATGAACAAAATGCTTGTCAGGTAGCAGAACAAACAGCTGAAAAGTTGATTAGAAAATACACAAATCAACTGATTGAACTTGAATTTTGAGATTGTGCCTTCCCTACGTAATATAATTCTTAGTACAAGAAAATTTTCAGCCAAATCACATACATCTCTTGTCGAGGTCTTATGCAAGGAATAAACCGCTTGCGAAGCAATCTGACAGAAGAAGCAAAGTGAAAATTAGAAAACTATAGAAATCGAATGCTTGAACGCTTAAGTTTCTACTAAATATGAAATTACAACAATACATATGGAAAGTCATACTTCAGAAATCAGTCCAAATAACTACCTACCTTTAGAGACATGGCGAGAAAATCCATATCTGCACCCTTTTTCCTGGTTCCAAAAGGAGGATTCATTACAACAGTGTCAACAGATTGACCTAAACAAACAAACATGTAACTAGTTAAGATGGATTTGAAATCATAAACAAACAATTTAAAAGACGCACACTATGAACGGGAAGGGCAGGGACTTGTTACCTCTCCATCTTAAGTTCCTGATGTCGCACTGAATAAATTCTATTTCCACCTGCAGATTCAAGAGATTAACAACAAAGTAACACCATTTAGGGAGAATCAAAGAGTAGTAAACAAAGCATAGCGATTGTATAAAAGCAAATGACTAATGAAAATTTTGTTTGACCTAACGGAATTGTATAACAAGTGGCGAGCCAGTAAAGGTTACACAACTGCCTAACAGAATCAAGAAAGCAACAGTACCTCAAGATCCTCCGCATTTAGACAGGCAAGTTCAAGCGCTTGGGAGTCGACATCAACGCCAATTACGTGTCTGATTAATCAAAAAAGGAATCAATACTAACTCCAAAAAAACTAAGAAAGCACATAATTTTCCTACTTGTAATTTATGGATCACATATCAAGTTTAGAACTATGCTATACCGCGTTGGTGGTGCTAAGCACCACATGCCAATAAAAAGTGGGTCTTGCAAGACAAGGCCCACAAGTAAGCCCGCATTCTATTAGTTTAATTGCGGTGCTTAAGATTCTCCGAGCACCCAAAATCTTAAAAAACAAAAGAAATAAGCAGTAAAAGGGAAAGATATGTTCATCGTATGACAGAAGCCAAAAGAAGAGAAAAAAATGAGATGCCAAAATGAATTGAGAAATTATTAGTAGTAGCTCGAAGGAAGTAGGGGTTATATTGAGATATGAAATATAATATCTTTAATCTCCACTAAATAAAACTTAAGCAACAATAGAAATTTTAAAGGAAGAAACAGAAGCAGGAAAAATTGTTACTCACTCTGCATCCAAGAGTGCAGCTGCAACACCTAATGTACCACAACCACAGCCAAAATCAGCAACAACCTTGTCGCTCACATCCCCAAATGAATTCTCTGCCTGATCCATTAAAAATAATAATAATAATAATGTACATACTCAAACTTAATGACTCATAGTAACAACGGATACATAATTCTGCAACTCTTGTTGCACTTAAAAAACCAGTTGTTGTGGTTGTGGGCATGGTTTAACACCAAAAAAAGAACCCGACTCCAATTAAATTAAAGGTGAAGAGTACGGGATTCCCAAGTTCGAAAAAAACTATAAAAAAAGAAGGGTTATTAGTTGCATGTGGATAAGACCCACCTCCGGAAATGAATTAAGACCGAAGATTGAAATTATAAAACATGAAACACACACGAAAGAAGAACCTTTTACGATCTTTATAATTACAACGTGAGAACAGAGAGCATAAAAAAATAAAAAATAAAAATAAAAACAGGAACAGACAGACACAGAAGAAACAAGTCACTATATAACACTCTCTAAGAAACAAGAGATGAGAGAGTAGTACAGTGTAGAGCATGCGAGAAGCAATGTGGGGCCCAGTTGGGTATTGCTCAAGTTCAATCTGCATCACAGAGATGTCGCCAAGATCGTCATTAAAGAGTTAAAAGAACGAGATTATCAATGACTTTGTGTTAGAGAGAGAGACTTTTGGGTTGGAGAACTGTTGAAGGTTACCAACGAGGCCTTCCAACTGTTTTAGCTTCATATTTGCTTGAGTGGAGGAATCCTTGGACGAAACACGGAAAGGGAGAAGATTCAGCTTCAAAAAGTTATCGGACGACCATTTATAAACCCTAATATTTTTTTGGGGGAAAAAAGACTCCCTTGTAATGTTTTTTTCTCAATATATCTCCCTGTTTAGAGATCATAAACGTATACTTTTAATTTGAAATTTTTACTTCAATTTCATCCTTTACATATTTTATGAAAAAAAAGGAGAAAAAATAACAAAAATTTGCTTATATAGTTTTCAAAAAAGAAATGAAATTCTTATTGTCAAAATGGGGCGGGCCTAGTCAGTAGGCGCAAACAACACGTTAACAAACATAACATAACACGATTATTAAATGAGCCTAACCCATCTTGTTTATTAAACGGAGTGGGCTTGGTGAAACTTTTAAGCCCAAAACATGTTAACAGCATGGCACAGTAAAGGCCTGACACAAGTACGATCACGTTAAAAGCAAGATTGAGGTCCAATTATAAATACGATTAAAATATAAAATTTAAAACTAATTTTACTAATATATTACATATTTTTATAAATTTTTGTATAAAGAAGTTCTAAATTTCTAATAGATTTGATTAAAAAAGACAAAAGATTAAATAGATTCTTTGTTGTTAATAAATTACCAATTATTAATATATACTTATCCTTTTTTATTTATATAAAAAACTAAATAATGAAAACCACGTCATATAAGATTCTACAATGTTGTTGTCTGAGAAAAAAGATTTTTTAATCAATAATGCACTTTCTTTTGTTATGATTTAGTATTTTTATTTTTTATTTTTTTTGTAAATTTAACATTGACAAGAAAAAGACACATTAAGAGGTAAAAATACAACAAAAGGCACGAACATCGATACAGACACGAGCATGGCCTATTAATAAATAGGCCATGGGCAAGGCTTGAAGCCACAAAAATTAACTAGGTCGTGCCTAGCACAACATAATAAATAAATTGACAGGCCTAAGTACGACATGAGGCACGTTTTGGCCTAAATTAATTTGACATCTCTATTTGACTCTTTATTGACTATGTTGTTCATCACCCTTATTAGGACAAAAGATTACCTTTTTTTTTTTTACTCAATTCACAACTTTCAGATTAATAATTTGAGCTTTAACTTGTGCAAAGAATTGTTAGCTAGAATAAAAAAATCAAGGAATGTGCATATCAACTTTTAAATTTCATGAGGTACAATGATATAATTATCAAAGTTTAGAGGAAACATTTTTAATTTTGAGAGGCGTTCTTGATGATGTTTTAAAGTTTGAAGGGTATGCATATTAGTTTTTAAAGTTCACGGGGCAAAGTGATACCAAAATTTAGGATGTAAAAATAATTTTATCTTAATAACAAAAAGATGTATAACTTCATTCTCAATATTATTGTCACCAGTTAGAATATTGTCGCTCAAGAGGATGAAATATTCACTTTTGGATAAACACGTGGGGTATGTTTGGGAATTTCGTTTCAATTAATTCTAACTGCTACAGTATGAAGCACTTATATGCTACAATACAAATCAAAAGTATGCTATAGTGTAAAGCTCTCACATGCTATAATTTAATTTATTAGTTCTAATTACGTTCCCAAACATACTTGTAGTTTGTCTTAATGAAAATGCCAGTAGATCTTTTTCCAGTTTTACAATATTCTAGATTTGACGTTATTGCTAAGGTTGTTCAAGAAACCTAAAAACCAACCCAAAAAAAAAGTAATTTAAATCTAAAACTTGACCAAGTCGGTTCAAAACTGACCACCCACAAAAAGTGAAAGGTCGATCATCAAAAGAGCATTTTTTGGTCCATCGACCGAGACTTTGTTAATATATGAAACCCTTTTCAAAGATTTATTAATATATATGTATATATATGAATATATAAAAATAAAGTAAAACTTTTGAATTTGGATGAGTTTTTGTTAATTATTTAACTTCTACCTTGTTTTCATAATGAAGTTTTAGACTTCCCTAACACGTTCAATTTAGACTAAACAAATATAATTGTATTACTCTTTAAATATTAGATTACTTTCAGTGTCCTAATAGGTTACTCTAATCGAAAACTATCTAAAACCGACCACTACAAAACCAACCATTGTCGGTCAAAAACCAACAAACTTTCTGTCTCTTTGGTAAGCTCTTGATTCCATTTTCTCAAAACCGACCAACCAAAAACTGACAGAAACCGACCGATAAATACCCCATTTATTGTCACAATTCTTTTCAAGTAGCCTTTTAAAAAAGAATTGGAAGATCTTGTTTGCATTTTACAAGCAACAGAACTGTAGTTTCTTATGAACATACTAGTTCTGAACATGCAATTTCTATTTCATGCTTACAAGCAACAGAAATGTGTGTTGTTTATATTTTAGGATAAATTGCTGTAATAGTCCCCAACCTTTCACGAAAGTAAATATTTGGCCTCAAATTTTTTCATTTTTGATTTATCAGTCCCCAATCTTTGATTTTACTTTCTGAAGAACCAATTTAACAATCAAATAATTAATTTTAGATAGAAAAAGATAACAAACTTGTCCCCAAAGTTATCAAAAAGGTGACAAAATGGTCTCCAAAATTAACGGTTTTTAACCATTAAATTGGTGCCTTAGCAACTACAATGAAAGGTTAAGGATTGATAAATTCAAAATAAAATAATTAGAACTAAAATAACACTCATAAAAGGTTAGGAACTAATGTAACAATTTACCTTCTATTTTACTTCAGATTGGAGTTTGTATTTCTTGCTTTCATTTTTTTATTAATTTTTTGGAAGCTTGGAGTTTGTATATCTGAGCAACAGACAATAAGCCGATTTGTGTTATCTTATGGGGTTTAGCAGAACCATCGGAAAATTGAACCAGCGCTGCTTCTGGTTTGACTTCACATGATGAATGTTGAAAGTTTAGACCGCATTGATAGGCTTGGGATTAAAATAGTAAGAAACAAGTTGAAAGAAACATATCAGAAAACCTGTCTAAAAAACCTACTTGCAAAGTCCATTCACTTTTGGTCCCAGATACCATGTTGAGAATCTTCAACTTTCCTTTCAAACACAAAAGGTAAGGATACAACACATTAGTCACACAGCATACCGATGACCAATGTATAGCCCGGCAGTCTCACTTCCATGGATTATCTTCGGTACCCATACTGGCTTCAGTCTGTAAAATCTTGCCATCGATTTTTCGTGCAATTAAACTCCAACCATACCAGAAAATGGTTAAATATAAGAATGCATTAAGCTAAGCATTAGATTTTGTTGACTTTTGTTTGGATTCAATTGCGTAATTTCCGTCTTTCTTGAGTTTCTCTTAAATTTGGAGTTCTTTTCTTAAAAAAATTCTCGAAATTATCAAACTTTGTCAATTTCAGTTCATGCAGTTTTTTCTGTTAAAAAATGCTTAGAAAAAAGCATCTTAAAATACTATTTTGAGACTCAATTTTGAGTGAAATCCACCATGTGTTGATGATAGTTTAAGGCAAAAAATTGTTTTCCTCTGCGTAGAGATCAAAATAGTATATTCATATGTTCAAAATAGTAAACAGGTGAATGAGAAATTAACACCCAAAATACACATATGCACATGTGAAATTTCAACGCAAAAGTGAAAAAATTCTCTTATTCCATGCCGGAAAGAGATTTAAGCCGAGTATTAAGGTA
Organism: Artocarpus hirsutus; assembly: GCA_946598075.1. Lineage (NCBI taxonomy): Eukaryota > Viridiplantae > Streptophyta > Magnoliopsida > Rosales > Moraceae > Artocarpus > Artocarpus hirsutus. The sequence goes on along the minus strand of CAMOHE010052967.1, from coordinate 93,516 downwards.
TCAAACACAAACAAGATAAAAATAGCTAAACAAACTAAAAATCACACTACATATCGGTAGGTGACATATCGCCCAGCAGTCTCACTTGGCCGGATTATCTTCACAACTTGTCCTCGCTTCAGCCCGTAGTATCTTGCAATCGGATCGGTAACTTGAATGCGAGGAAGCTAAACTCCAACCACAAAATAAAGATATAAGAATCTAATCTCAAGAAATAGTAAGCAACAATTTGTTAGAACCTTACGCTTTCCATATTTAACCATTTCACAAATTTAAACATGCAAATTCCAACCACAATAAAATGCGGCAAAAATAGCCAATATGCTAGGAGTCTTTTGCGTGTGTATATGGGTGTCTAATAGTCAAGTAGTAAATTTTTTTTTAGTCATTTTTATTCCTTACGGAACGGTAATACTATTATTTGACTGGCACGCTGACTGTAAAAAAGTATCTCTTAAGTTCACAAATCAGACAACTATCTATCACAAAACTACGAAAATTCTTTCCTCTCTCCAAGCTTTTCCCCTCACTACTTTATGTCCTCCTATGTATGACCACAGTGTACATAATCAATAGGCTCACAAGAGTTATTGATATATTAGTTTCCAAACATTTAAATCCTTTTGAAAGCAATGTGATGTTGCAAGGTACTGACCTGTGTTTCTTTCACTGTATAACGCTCCAGCAAAGTCTTCTTTTCCTCAGTTGTGAGGACTTGATGCTCAGGAACAAGAACATGCTCTTTGATGTTTACCAATAATTCCGCTTCCTGCATGGATACAAGTTAAAAACAGTAAGATTTACTAGCTTCACAAACGAATGCAGACCGAGAAAATCAATTTTTTTGGGCCTTAAGTAAGAAATTGGAGATCCGACCAAACCCTATAATATTTGGGAAGCTAGTGAACCTTGCTGCCCAAAGAAATTCGGACACCCTACAACAAATACAAAGCTATTCGGACACCCTTACGACACCGTGCCATATCTCACAGCCATTCTATTGTAATTCCAGCGCATTATGATTTACCACACCAGATGAACCTTGCTACCCAATCTAAACATCATTCAAACCAAAGGGCAAAACTCTTGTATCATATAAATGGAACCTTTTAGCCCAAAAGATCTTTTAAATACGCGAAATCCAAGCAGGTCATTGCAATAGACAGCAGAGAAAATAAAAAGAAAAGGGAAATCATCATGACATTAGTAAGATATTGAGGACCGCAAACTTTGTCTAAGGATATTACAAAAGTAATAATAATCACCTGAAAAACCTCCAAGTGGAACTTTGTAGAAATCTCACTTATACAGGTCCGGGCAAAAGGAGTTAAATTCTGTTGAACAACCAAAATTGCTCTGAAAACATTCTCCGACTTCATGCGGTTGGTATAAGTCTTCATTGTCTTAACACCGACCTTTTGTTCCTCAGGGAAAAAAACATAAATCTGGTACACACGAAACAGTTTATAACATTATTTAGCACAGTCACCGCACTCTGAGGTGTTGGAATGAAAAACTCATGTATTTAGCTCTACCTTTCCACGTGACTTAGTAACATTATAGAGATACATAGTAAGAATGCATTTAACTCGATGGTCGGATTTACAAGATAGATATAATAAAGCTATGTTTGTGAGTACTCTCATACATGGAATACGCTAGGTAAAATCCACCCATTTTTTTCATAGGTTCAATCACAATTCAACCCTTGCTACAGTGTTTTCTACCTGAATTGGTACTTTATGTTCAAACCCGTGAACCAAACAGGTAAAGTTAGCGGGATGCCTAACCAACAGAAACCCTTTTCCAAGCACCAAAACTTTCCAAGAAAATCATAAAAGAATTTAGTTTCTTTAAAGCCATGTTATGCTAATCCTTATGAAAGCCCTTTTAATAAAAGTACTATACCTGGTCAGAGCTATCATTCCTCCGAGATTTATTGATGATAAGGTCTTCCCTTTTCATGTTCTCGCCGTACTTGTTCCTGAATTGTTCTCTCGTCATGTTAATCTCAAAATCTCCGACCAAATAATTTCGGTCCCTCAGCATTTGCATCACCGTTCTTCTGATCCTGAAAAGCCTTGCGATTTCATCCTCCGACAAAACCATCTTCTTTCCACCTTCTAAATCGTCAAAGACAAGTCTGTCAAACTAGTTACCTTTACTATTACGAAAAAAAAGCAAAAATTTATTCAAAGACTGATTCAAGAACCCTAATTGAAAAAGAAACATTAACAAAAGGAAGAAAAAAACTTAATAATCTGAATTGTTACACTATATATAGGCCACCAATTTTCAGCCCCCAAATCCCTAAAAATTCGAAATTAATGCTTAAATTTGAATAAGATTCAGCTAGTTATTCTTATCCTAATTTGAATAGGATTCAGCTAGATAATCTTCTCCTATTCTGATAAAAGCTAGAAAATGATAATCGTTTATCCTAATCTTAAAACAAGCCTATCCCTAAAAAGAAAAGAGGAAGTTTTCAAATTTGAAATTTGAGCTTTACAAATCTGAAAACGGAAGCAACGAAAGATAGAAACAGAAAAAGAGAAATTAAAGGTTTCGATATGAAGAGTGAGGGATTGAGATGAATTAGAGAGAGAGGAAAAGGGGAAACATACCGGAGGAGTTACTGGGAAAGCCTGCGTCTTTTGGTGTGGGGGAAGAGGGAAGGCAAAGGCACGGCAAAGGAGGCGGTAGAATGCACAATTCAGAACTCCGAACTATTATATATACCTATACCATAACCGTAAACCTTTTTTTTTCGTTGATTTTTTATTTTAAATAAATTGCACACATATACCCTAAAATAATCATAACTCATATGTTGCAACTTATAAAGTTTTTTTTACTTGGAAATTTAAGGCCTTAAAGATTACAATTCTCGATAATATAGTCCGACCAATAATAGACGTCAATTAATAGATGAAATTTAGGACCTAGAATGTCAAAATTTTAAAAATTCAAGATCGCATATTAACTATTAGATCATAATTGTTAACATATTTTAAATTTAGAATTTATCTGTCAAGATTAAAAATTTAAAGTCCAAATTGCCAACACTGAAAGTATAAGATGCTCTAATGCAATGAATTTTTTTTTTGGTGCCAATTTTGTGCACTTTGAATTTATTAGTGGGAGGATTAACACCCTTAGATTTTAGATGGAAAAATACCCAAAACACCTTATGTATTTTGCCTAAATATTACTTTTGACAAGCCTTATGTTTTGCCTAAATACCACTTTTGCCCTCTCATTATTAAAATGCTGAAAACACCTTTATGTTTTTAAAATCAAACTCAAAATACCTCTCAAGCAATTAATGTTTTTAAAATTTCAAGATTATCTTTTATTAGATTGAATGGTTATTTTGTGTACATGTGTTTTTATTTCTGACGAATTTTTTTATTTTTTATTAAACTTTTTAGAAAACTAAAATTATTTTTCTTAATTTTTACTATATAAAATATAAAATATTATTAAACTAAAATACTATATAAAATCAATACTTTGTTACAATATTTATTTGAACATTTTAAATTACTTTTTCTTTAATTTTAAGTCAAGTTGTATTTAAAATAACGTTTAATCTATTTCAGGAAAGATAATCTTAGAATTTGGTTGAAAAGGCTTAGTTGTTGAAAATAAATAAATTCGTATGTACATCAATCTCTCATATACAAAAGAATGTAAAAAATTTTCCCACTATATTTGACATTAGCAGGGAACAGAAAATCGCAAGAAACAAGAAAGTGTGTACAATAAGCTTCGATAAAAGATTTACCTCTTTCTTCAAAAATGAGATTTGAAACATTTCAGCTTATCATCTACCATTTAAACTCATTTGCCCTTGTAAAAATCATTTACTTTTTGATTTTTTTTTCCTCTCTATCCAAACATACGCTTTAATCCATTCTAATTTAAACGGATTTATATTAAAACAAATAATTGAAAAAACCAGTTTGTATTGGAAAATCTCAACTTAAACTACTCAATTCTACCCAAATCAATTTCCATCCAGTTTTTTCGGGTTCAAACCCGCGATCCAAACAAGGCATGACTCGATTAACGATCAATCAAGAATTCATGATACACGAGTGCTACTACAGCAAAAGCCAAGTGGGGTTGTGTTGTCGTTTATTGAAGATTCGACGTGTCGTTTTGATCCCAACTTTTGCCTCCCCTCCGACGGTGACACTACGCCGCTGGTTTTGATCACTTTCATTGGTGTGAACACCAAAAAGTAGAATTTTGCAATCATTGGTTTGTATTATATTAAAATTATGGAAAAATAGAACTTAGCATCATTTGTATAAAAAAGGTATAGCGTATTTACTAAAAGTAAATAAACAAAACGTTTGATTTTCAAGTAAACGTTTAGAGTACATTTTTTTATTTGTTATACACATAAATAGAATAGATAGTCATATAATTATAATTTATTACTAAAGAATATTTATAATTGTCTCTAAAAAAGTCATCTCTTTAAAACCGCCAGACTTGAATTATAATCCCACCTTTAAAAGTGTGGGGAGAGCTATGGAGTAAAACAAAAAGTTAATTGTATAACTATACTTATTAGTTTTTATTATTTTTTAATTTATCTTTCTATTTTTAAAAACTACAAAGGAATTTTTTGAATTTGAAAAACTTGTTTCAAGTTTATTTCTTGTAGACTTTTTTGAATTAAAAAGTATAAAGATAAGATGAAAATACCCTTAATTAAATTTAATTTGTTTATAAAATGTATATTTTTCTTTAAAAAAATTAAAAACATATATTTCAAAATTTAAAAAGTCATAAAAATTATTTTTTTAAAAAAAATTTAATGTTTTGTTTTAAAATTTTTTTTATGTTTTTAATATATAAAATATTTATCTTAACTATTTAAAGATAATCATGTTGTTTTGTCTTATTTTTTTATGTTATTTTGTCCTACTTTTTTTATTAATAAGGGTAAAATTAAAATAAGTTTTTTAGAATTTCATTTCGATGAACTTTTGTAGTTTCTCATAACAAAAAGGCAAATTAATAAATAGTTAAAACTGACAAATACAATTATATAATTAACAGTTATATAATTAACCCATAAAACATATTGTTACCTTATCTGCACAGCTAGATTTGACAAAAACAAAATTAATTAACAATAGAAATGAGAATTATTAAAAAAAATACCTCATCGGTCCGACACGGTTTAAAACCGTATTCCTCAAGCAGCATATTTTTTCAATTTAGCATAAACCTCTCCCAAGTCCTGATAAACAAGCCTAACCAAAAAATGAGTCATGTCCGCAAGCCTCCACTCAAACAGAAAATACATGTTGGCCCCACATGGTTACATGTATTTAGCAAATACAACAAAAGCATCAATCAGCATCAGCTAGACATGTCTGTCTCCTAGCCCTAACCGCCCAACCCATCTCTTCTCTCTGAAAGAGTGGCAGTGAAATCACAATGAGAAAGAAACACAGGCCAGGGCCGGGACCAGCCCAAACAAGATTCATTTAAATATCTCCTCTCCACGCACCACCATGTAACTTGTCCATTTTTTCAAGGAATTTGAATGTCTATCCCTTCACATCCTTATCCTCAACGTTCAACTGCACTATTAATATATATATATATATATATATATATATGCATGCTTGAGAAAACAACACCAAAAGTTCTTCACAATTTTGGGCCATTTGGTGTCGTTTGATTTGTATTTGGGTCATTTTCTATCACTCCACTTCTTGACTATTCAAAAAGCACTTTCTTTCTTTCTTTTTTTCTCTCTCTCTCTTTTTTTTTTTTTTTTTTCTAGGCAGCCAAACAAGACTTTCAACACTCATAACAGTTAATTTCCTATTTTCTAGAGAGAACATAGGGGACTAAGTAGATTAGGCAAACAAACCATTTACATATATAATCATGATGTATCTTTTAAGCAGACAGAAATTAGAGTACATTGAGGAGGAGAGTGATCAAATTTCAAACATCCTTGGAAAAGTTCAAAATTACCACATAGCTCACATAGTAGAATGAGTTTCTTCCTAGTTACACTTACACAAAATATTCAATATCTAGAAGCATACATGAATAGGGGAAACAGATGGGCCTGTTTTTGAAGACCCCATTGAAGCTTTTATGCATATTGGTCGGTTCATCCATGGCTTTTTTCACTCACTAAGCATGATTCTTGCGTTTTTCCATGGCCCTTGGAGCTGTAAGAAACAAATTGGAAACGGGCCCCAAAAAAATCAGCTAAGGAGAAATATAAGACCGGAGATTCTACTATTTTTGTGATGAAAGAATTCTGAATTGGATTAGTATATTTCTTCAATTATAGAAGAACATACCGAGACCAATAGCATCTGAACTCTTCATTATCCTCAGCCTCCTGCAAGACTCGGTAAACATGCTGCCAAAAAAAAAAAAAAAAGTAGCACAAACAGAAAAAGTGAAAATGCTACAGTCTTTGACAGTCATTACTGCCCTTTGAAATGAAACCTTGATTGATATATTTTACTTATCAATAAATTTACTGTATAACAGCATAGTCACAGCAGAAGAATATTTACATCAAGTCAATCAAACATGTAATCAAAATTAAAAAAAAAAAAATTACTAAAGTCATCTTGTCATCTATCAGGTTCACAAACCACTTGGATTGCCCTCCCACGAGAGGAAAAGGACTCAGAAAGCATACGCATTAAGATAGCAACTTTAGATATTAGATTCTACTCTTCTTTTTTCATATTTAACAAAGTGGAATTTATTTTGACCTATAATAGCATGTTACATTATCATGACTGGAGAAGCCTGCCCTGCTAGAATATTTTCACGATATCAGATAAAATTGAACTTCTTTAGGTACCAAATGTTATAACCTTCTGGATAATGATCAGATAACTAAAAATAAATAGTGTCAATAGTAACTTAAGACTTACTCCCAAGGAACATCACCGACTAGCATCCAATCGCTATCCTTATCTTCATATGTGAGTACATATTCAGAACCATGAAGGAGATCCATTAACCGGCTGCTGCTTAATCCGTCTCGGCTCGAAACTGCATTAGAGCTGCATTGACCTAAACAAAATTTAAAAGAACATAATTGAGTTGATCGCCCTTTAAAAAAAATTCTTTGCTGCCTTTAAAGATCTTGAAATTCAATGTGTATAGATGTGAGTATGTGCAGTGCACCTATAGATGTAATGAAGTAGTTTAACAGAGAATTTACCGATTGTAAAGCAGCTGAACTTTTTCTCCAGTGCTGAAGATAGTTCCATATAGCTGCCATAAGTTTTGAGATCAACTTTCCTCAGGTATGGTGCACCATCCATGCTGACCTTAACATAAAGACAGCCCAAACCCGCATTTCCTTCGGCGTCATCTTCAGTTTTTGGAGGTTGAGGAGCCATCGAATTCTTCCTAAAAGATCGGATTGGTGGCCATCCCACAACTTGTGCCCTGTCAAAGAGAGAAGCATCACAGATAATGGTCATATATTGTGTAGATCTCTTAAATAAGAACCAGAATCCTGTTACTATGTTGTCTGATTCACGACTGTCTTAAAGAAGGGCAATCACAAAGTGATTAATTTAAGGCATGGCTAACAAACTAAAGAGAAATCTTTCTGTGCCTTGCCACTCTAAACATGGGGCAAAAAATAAAAAGTGTAAAAAACTGGATACCTTTTTCTGTGTTCAAGACAACTATGAAACAAACATGCAGATGCACGGGATGGAAAAAGGAACTTCTCAGAACAACTTATTATACAACATGCTTGAGAAAGTTGAGCTAACATCAAGGTGACATGCAAAAACTTGTTTGGAGTGAAACAAAATGAAATATTAAGAACATGCAACAGGCAAGATGCACCCAAAAAGAGCATGCAAAACAAGTAAACGTTTTAGTATTTTCCCCATCTTCATTTTTCTTTCTTTCTTTTTTGGCCAACTCAAACTATAAGAGGAAAGGCACGAACTAACAATATTCCAACACTAGCCCAGCCAAAGAATGGAAATTCTAAACAAACCCAGAAAAGTGGAAATAACAAACACAACATAAACTTTTAAAAAATAAAAAACAAAAAAAAGAACCGTCTCTCTGTCCATGTATATAAGTTAATAAAGAGAGAGTGAGAGGAGGTAATTACTTTGAAGCAGGAGCAGAAGGCTGATGGGGCTTGTTGTTAATCTTGTCATGCAAAGGCTTTGGAGAGTGTGGAGGAAGTGAAACCCCATCTTTGACGCTCGACCCAGAAAAACCTGCCGTCTGATTAATCATACACTGCTCAGACCCAACAAAAGACTTGCTACCACCACCATTAACAGGTCTGGGAGATGCAGGGTTAGCAGATCCAGAAGAGAAAACCCAGTTGGCAGAAGCTCCTCCTCCTCCATCAATGGCGTGGGAGAAGACCCTCTTGGCCCCAGCGGAGAGCAAGCTCATCTTGAGGACTCCAACGTCGTCGTTTTCTTCTTCGTCGTCGTCGTTGTTGTCTCGTTCTGGGGATTCGGAGCCAGGCAAGCCCAGCCTCAGCTCAGTGGCTTTAAGGTTCAAACCGCCATTTTTGTTGTTGTGGGTTTTTGGGGCAGTACCAGAGGCTGCGGTTTCCATTGAAGGAGCTTCAATGGCGATCTCTGATAAGCCTATGTAATCATGCTCTAAGAGCATAGACATCAAAAGAACTCGCTTACTAATTCTTCAGCTGAGGAAAGTTTTTTTCTTTTTCTTTTTTTTTTTTAAGAAAAAAAATGTCCAGAAAAGGAAAAACCAAAGAGAACAAGATATAACAAAAAAGGGGATTGAAGAAGAAGAAGATGAGGAAGAAAAACAGAGGATCGTTGGGCTTTTGATACTCTCTTTTCTAGAATTGTGACGAGCCTGTGCGAGTAGAAAATGAAATGAAATGGGTTCATATTTAATATAAATAATAATAATTAAATTAAAAAATGGTTATAGAATATGTTATATTGAACTCCTTCGCTTTGTGAAAAGGACAACTGGAACTGTTTGAAGCTTTTTTTTTTTTTTTTTTGGGTATACTAAAAAAAAATTAAAATTATCCTCACCAGTACCCTTCAATTTAATTATATTTATATTTTTTTTCTCATGAATTTTAAAAAATTTTAGTTTACATTTTAAATTTTAAATTAATACACTTAATTTTTTTGTTCGAAGTTTTTTATTAAAAAGCAAAAGGACAAGAAGGATTAAATATGATACTTGGTTTTTTATTTGTTTTTAACAGAAATTTCAAAAGATACCGAGAGACTGAAGAGAAAATTTGTAAAGTTTAGAAAGCAAAAGCCAAAGTAAAAACAATTCTAAAATTGAAGGGCCCTTTGGTGAAGAGCGACTCTTGTTATTTATATGGAACTATAAAACAACATGTAAGGGTTTTTTGTCCGTGTTTGTTTTATAGGTTTAAAATATGATATTTGAATTTTTTTTTGTTTGAAATGTAAAGTTTAAAAGCATGGTTTGGAAATAGAGTTCAAAATCTTGGAGCCTGTTTGATTGGATGGTTCACATGAGGGGTGCAATTCGTGTTCTGGATTAGGTTTGGGCCAAGTTTAGGGGTCAATTTTTATATAAATTAGTTCAACATTAACCCAACCCGTGACATGAACGGGTTGATAAATTTCAACATTAATACGATCCGTTTTGGCTTAGGTTAACACAAACACGACCCGTACTAACACATTCCTTATGTAACTAATGAAATGCGAATGACCTACAGCCTGTCAATGACTCTCAACCTGTCAATGATTTTTTAGCTTTGAATTTATATTAATGTAACATAAAAACAAATATAAAACAAATTTTCTCAAAATCAACAAATGAGTTCCATACTACAAAAAAAAAAAAAAATTGTTCTAAAATTTTAAAAACATTTAACAAGTCCAACAAAACAAAAAAGTCTCAAGTGATTAAGCTAAAATAATCTTCTTATTGCTAAAAAATAAAAATCAATTTAGTTTGAAACTTTGTCTGAAATTAAGTGAGCTGGTGTTTTTGTTGTAGATGTAGAGCCAAATCAACCAGCAAAGAAAGAAGAGGAAAAAAAAAAAAAAAAGAGGGTAGAGCCCTGGTGCCACAGCGCCACCCCAGCCAGCGCCACAGCACTTGTTTAGTGTGTTGTGGCGCCAAGAGTTCGGTTTTGCACGATTTCTTAGAGAAGAAGTTAGGGTTTTAGCGGAAATTTATGTATAAGTGCTAGGGTTTCCAAGTTTTAACAGTTTTTTCTCTTTTTCTTTGGGGTATAAATAGAAATAAGAAGACTAGGGCTTATTAGGAGAACAATTATGACTCATATTTTTTGAGAGAGGCATTTTTTGAGCATGGGGCTATTGGGGTGTGTGAGAGAGCTAAGAGAGATTTGAGAAACTCAAAATTGAGAGTGTGTGATAAAATTTCTTTCATAATCTGTATTCATCTCCTTCATCATAGTGAAATATGCAATGGCAAAAATAAGATGTCGTCTCAAGTTTAGACGAACTTGTATGAAAATTTAGTGTTCTTTTCTTCTTCTTCTTTTTTTTTTTTGCAATTATTCGTTCTTGGTGTTTATAGAATTAGAAGGCGCCTAATTCCCCCAACAGTTTTGTCTTACAAGAATATTTGATAACAGAAAAAGAATATTTTAAAAAATATTTAAATAATTAATCGTGGGTCGGGTTATTTTAGTGTCATACGAGTTGACTCGAACACGACCTTTTTTTGGACGTGTTAAAGTTAAGTTGATACTAAAATGATCCGTGATTAATATTTTGACCCTAACCTGTAAAAAAAATGTGTCGGATTCATGTCATTTTGTCGTGTTATAACCAATATTGCTAGCGTAGTTCACATGATTTAAACTCAAAGTCTTTCTTAAACCAGTTTTTAGTTGCCAAACTTTAGTTCGAGGTAGATTTAAGTTCAAACTATATAAACCCTGCAATCAAACAGGCTCATACGACCAAAAATTTAATTGAAACTACGAATGTCAAATACTACTTGGTTGGAGGGTTTACATAGTTTGAACCCAAAATCTTTTTTGAACCAGTTTTTGGTTACCAGACACAAGTTCAACGTAGATTTTGAGCTCAAAACTTATTTTAGTTGAAACAATGAATGCTAAATAGCGTATTGTATATGCAATCCCCATTTTTCGATTGCTTTCTGTGTTACGTTTTACAAAATTTGAAAACCTTTGTGTGGGCAACCTCTCCGACAGGTCACAGAAAGTACCCCAGCCAATTTTCCCATACTGCCCCTTTTCCCGCAATATTTGTCTGTGTGACAATGTCCTAAAAAGAATAAGTGAAAAAGGAAAAAGAAAAAAAAAGCACAAACGTGAGCGGAGAATGCTAACATGCACAGGGAGACAGAGCGTTTGGGGGAGTGGAAAAATTGAAAGGGGCACGGAATCGCGGAAAGGGATGGGACGAGGCGGTATGTGGAACCAGGAAAACCTAAAAAATATTTTCTTTTTCTCGGATTTTTGGCCGACTTGCTGTTTGGGTTGCAGGAAAATTTAATAAACTGAATTTTATTTTATCAAAAAATAAAATAGAGAAAAAAATACTGTAGTGGTGAGTAAATAAAAGAAAACGAAAAGTCGAAAGAAAGTGAAGGGAATTTTGAGAAAGCTGCCCAAAAACGCCAACAAAATCGCAAAAGAAAAAAAAAATAGGGAGAGAGAGAGGAAAACGGCAGCTGAAGGGAAACTGAAAAGAAATCTTTCTTTTGTGTGGGTGATAGAGAACCGACTCTGTGCGTCTCTGTTTGTACAAGCTCTCGTCTTGTTTGGATCGCCAGAATTTTGTAATTTTCCCGGGAAAATTTGCATTTTTTTTATTTTCCTTCTTACAGCTCTTGTTGTCGTACTCTGTGCCTCTCTGTTTGTACAAGCTCTCGTCTTGTTTGGACCTCCGGAATTTTGTAATTTTCTCGGGAAAATTTGCATTTTGTTTATTTTTGTACTTTTTTTTTTTCCCTTCTAACTGCTCTTTTTGTCGTAACTAATATCAAATAGCTCCGTTACGAAAACTGTCTCTCTTTGTTTGGTGCTGGGATTTATCGCTGGAATTGGTGACTGCAAAATAATTAACCAGTGTACTAACACTTCTTTTATTTGAGAGTATTTAAAAAAAGTAGTAAAAATTGTTTGTTAAAATTATTTGTGTTATAATATATAAAAATTTAATATTGTAGTAATTTTTTTAATTATTATTGTAATATATAAGAGTTTTATATTGTTTATAATTAAATTTATGATAAAAACTATAGTTTTTACTATTCAACCAAATACCGTGTTAATATTTTTATAATTTATGTTTTTTTTGTCCTTTAATTATTACAAATAAATACAAAAATAATTGAAAATTTAACCCATGAAAAAGATTGGCCTTTTCCAACTCTTATCCAAATGAAAGATGCTTAAAGACACCAAAGTGCCAAACATCATCATTGGTAAAAAAGTAAATTCCATCTATACGTCAACTAATGGGATGTTTAGCTTCCTCTTTATACAACAAACAGTACAAAATCTTTAACAGTTAAAATACAACATAAAAAATTGCTATTATGTAAATTTTATCATTATAATGTTACTTTAATACTATGTTATAAAGACATTAATTACTAATGTGTTGTTGATATTTACAAAAAATTATTAATGATAATTATTAAGGTTGGATGATGTAAAAGAAATATTGTTCTAGAGCTAAAAGAACTTTTTTTCCACCCAAAAAAAGAGAAAGGATTGTACTTTTGAAAAAACAAATTGCACCATTTGATATTGGGTATCATAGTAGTTAGATCAACGTTGTGATGTTTGGATATACACTTTAAATTACATTTTATAGTTCTAATTTTATTTTTTTAAAATTTTATAAGAGAAAATATTGTGGTAATTTTACTTAAAACTACAAAAATATAATTCTAACTTTCTTTCCCAATGCCACAAAAATTGCTCTAAAGCCACAACTTAATGGCTTGTATCGTTTTTTCTGTCATCATTAATTGATGAAAAATAAAATGTGTTGTAATTTCGATGAAATTTCAATATTAAAAAAAAAAAATGGAGGAATTATTTTGATTTAGTTTGATATCGGCTTGTAAGCTCCTAATTTTGCTCACTATGGAATGTTCAATTACAATTTACATAAATTAAAGAGTTAGACACATCTCACGGATTACAAAATTAATTCAACTCGAATTTTGCCGAAATGGTTAATTAGTTTTTTTCCTCAAATTAATTGAAAGTTGTAGATAAAAATCTATAAACATTGCATGTATCTATTGACTATTGCTGTAGTTTCAGTTTCCTCCACAGTTTTTGTTTGTTTCAAGCACTTATAGCTTAGGACTTACGTTTTTGTTTCAGTTTTTTTTTTTTAATTTTCAACAAAACTCTCCCAAGTAAAAACATAAGCAAACAAATTCTCATATTGATAATATATATATATATATACATATATATATATATATCTCCTCATAAACAGGAGTCTTAACTTTGGAACACCTTATTATTAGGGATGAAGACGGTGTATGGTTAAAGATAATGTAAACCATATATTTAGTTATAAACATTATAAAAATTTTATATATTATAATAAAAAAATTATTATAATATAAAATTTTTATATGTTAGAAATAAAAACTATGTCTATTGATAATTTCACCCGTAACCCAACACTTACAAATTTATGATTAGACACATCCGATCATAACTGTGAAAATTAATAATAATAAAAAAAAGAATGCAGATAGTGACTTATGAATTGACTGGAAAGACAAAAGCATGATGATTGACCTTGCGACTACTAGGTGGAGAAACGAGTTATTGCATTACACTGTACATACAGTAACATTTAAGGCAGAAAACAAAATAAAACAATAAAATAAGGAGATGAGTTTTGTTTTTGTTTTTGTTTTAATTTCCAATCTGAAGTGAAAAGACCAATATTAATGCTTCCACAACATAGTCACACGTGAATCACACAATAGAAAACCGTCCAAATTTTTACTGAAGTGATCAAAAGGACTAAGCGTGCAACATACTTATGAATTTAAAGAGTTCGGTTGTAAAAAGCTTTACTTTAAGGACCAACATGCTAAATACATAAAAAAGAGACTTAAAAATGTATATTTCAAATTATATATTGAGACTAACAATAAAATACTAGCCGCAAGGGGTAATTTCCACATTCGAGTTGTGTTAGGACCATAAATGACTAATGTTAAAGTCATTTGATTGTTCGAGCAAGTAGATAAAGTGCAAAAAATAAAATAAGAATTTCTAATGATTCAAATATGGAATCCAAATCTTCTTAGTTATCCTTGGCCTATGTTTGACATCTCAGTTGGAACTAAAATTTTCAATAACTACGGTCAAAAATAAAAAATTATTAAAGTGTAAAATTTTTAGATATTATAATTTTCACACTTTATAATTTTCACACTAATATTTTTAGTTTCTACCGTCATTTTAAACACCTTCTTCGTAAATCATTTTGTAAGTTATTGGTGGCTGAGGATTCTTGTGTTTAGTCAATTAAAGTTGCCACGAATACATTATATATTAGGAGACGAAGACTAACCCTAACCCTAACAATATATCATATATATATTTTTTGTCTAATAAACATCATAATCAGCAACATATATAGGGTGTTTAAGCTAAACAGTAAAAAGTTTTTATATATTACAATAAAAAGTAAAAAATTACTCTCTATACTATAGTGTTTTTAATTAAAATTAGTTTTGATTCTCAAACACCATAATAATATATATAGTCAAGTAACAAAAAAACATTAGATAATGATATTCATATAATACTATGGTTACATGGGTATTTTTCTTTCCTTTTTTAGACGATATCAAGTAATCAGCAGGGCATTATTATAGAACAACACAAGTAATTGACTATATCATTAATTGGGAGGGACAAGAGTTATAAATTTTTATACTTAAATTTGATGGTTCTAATATTTCTCACTGCTTGTTCGGGTAAGAGCATCTTTTGAGCAGAAAAAACAAAAGTATGATAATAATAATAATGTACCTATAATTGATAGATCTTTTATATGATGGCGGGCTCCACACCCGTATGATCAACTATGTCTGAAATGCAGCTGTGCTATTATTCCTACTTCACAGAGAGCTATGATGATCCATTTGGGACTGATAAAAAAAAGGAAAAAAAAGAGAAGCAATTGATTCTTTTTATATATATATATATATATATATATATATATTATGTGTGTGTTTATATATGTTGATGTTTAATCAAAATCGTGCATGGGTCAGGGTTGGTGCTGTTTTGAAGATTCATGCTGTCTCCTATCCCTTACCAGAAAGTCTTGGGTCCGATTATGACAACCATTTTGCATGTTGGGGACTTGGACATTGTTCATTGTTCAAGGCCATCTTTGCTTTTCTTTCTTTCTTTCTTTCTTTTTTTTTTTTTGTTAAATAAAAGATCTTTTGAGTAGTTACATTTATATATTCTATTTCCTCAAGTAATGGAGGCAGATAAAAATGTCTTACAAACAAATTTATGCCATCTATTACTGAGTAAGTGGTTAATCATAGAAACTTGATTTTTCTAAGGAAAAAGTTTAGAGTAATATTCTAACACTCTCGGGTTGAATAGTGCATTACCTAAATCTCAATCACTTCATGACAAGATAAGAATAAAAAAAAAAGAAAAAAAATATATAAATATAATAAAAGAAAAAGAAAAAGAGAAAGACCCAATTTTTCATATGTCACAACGAAATGAAAAAATTTGAGATTCAAACAAAACCTGTATATATAAGATGTGAAACTTAACCGGGGAGCTAGGAAAATCAAAGTCCCCATGATTGGGACATGCAGTTGTGCCACAACTTTTGAAGAAAGAAAAATAAATGTAAAAATAAAAAGAAAGAAAGAAAGAAAGAAAGAAAAAGAAATAGAACCCTCATATTTTTAAGTGGGTCTTAAAACCTAAAAGAGCT
This sequence comes from Artocarpus hirsutus, assembly GCA_946598075.1. NCBI lineage: Eukaryota > Viridiplantae > Streptophyta > Magnoliopsida > Rosales > Moraceae > Artocarpus > Artocarpus hirsutus. Next base: position 77,527 of record CAMOHE010052967.1, on the reverse strand, counting down.
TTTAGCTTGTATTATCTTGATGCCTGCCACGTGGGCAACTGTGATAAAAGCGCAAGGCAAAGGAGGATCCACAAAATGCCATCATCAAACATAGGATTAAGATAGTTGAGCTTGGCCAAACACCAAAAGCAAAGCCGAACAAGATGTGATCTTATCTCCTTTAAAGGTCTTTGAAGGTTCAACTCTTTATGGATTTTATGTATTTTTATGTGTTTTATGAAAAAGCATTTAGGAGGGAAAAAAAGGATGGATGGAAATATAAGGGGAAAATATATGAATAAATGAAAAGAAATTATTTATAATTTTCATTTTATTCTATGATAAGAAGGGGAAAAAATAGGCCTCTAGTTGAAAGACTATATTATTTACTAAGTAACATGATTTCAGTTTAAAAATAGGACCAACTTTTTTTTTTTAGTTCTTCATATGCAAGTTCAATCTTTTCTTTCTTTCTTTCTTTCTTTTGAAAAGATCACATAAGTTCTCTCGGACCATAAAAAAAAGGGTTTTCTTTTAAATAAACAAAAAACAATGAGTCTTGTAAGTATTTTTATCTGTTGTTTTTCCTTCTTTCTTCCTCCTGTTTCTCAATCCAAACAACTAACTATTTTACTTTTTCTTTAAGAAAAATCCTTGTTTTTCTTCTATTTTCTCTTATCTCTCTTACCAAACATTATATGTAATATTTGGTTTACCCTTCGAACCAGAAAAGTTTCAATTCACAGGTTTTGTTATATTGTTTTTTTTTTTACAAGATTTGACTTGTTATATAGTATTTTTAGTTCGAACTGATATATGATCCAAAAACCCCATTACTATTCTGTTTTCTTAAAAAACTTCTCAATGGCTTTCTTTAATTTTCTTTTTTACCTACAACAAATATAGTGTAAAAAATGAGAAGGGGAGCTTTTTGTTTTTTCTTTGTTCGCCCATAAATGATGGGAAGGATTTAATTGCAAAGAAAGTGGAGGTGCCTAGCCAGTGGCCACCACACTCTCTTTTCATGAGGCACTGCCTAGTACACTAACCCACCAACTAATTCTGCCTCTGCCGTATAGTCTATACGAGGTCTGGCCCACCAACTCTTAGGCAAGTTTACATCAAGGGCCCACTAAGAGATAAATATGGGCTCTAACGAGAGATTCTTCCCTTTTTTCTTTTTCGTTCGCGTTCATCATTTTGGCAAGAATATAGTTAGGTGAATTCTATTATGTATTTACTATAGTCCGAGCTCCATTTTTAGATCAACCATACAAAGAGTCAAAGACAACGAATCATACAAGGATCTACTCTGTTAACATGAGATACACTTAAAATATTGCCTATATACCTTTCTTAATAAAAGTTGTTTTAAAACGTAATTAAAACCGCAAGTTAAAACAAAACATACAATAATATGTAAAAAAAATTACACCATGAAAAAATTGATTGAAATCACAAGCACCCTATAAAAAGTTGTAATGAATTATACCTTTTTTCTCTCACTTAATTTATTTCACACATGGTGACATAATTCTAGCATTTTTACGCTTATCATGTGAGAGGAGGGAGAGAGAGAGAGAGAGAGAGATAGAGCATGACAGAATGTAATATCAGAAGTGGGACCTGAACTGTCCTAGTGCAATATCAAAGGAACGAAACAAAAATGTACATAGTAGTCATAGATAAAGAGACAGAAAGAAATTATTGTGGTAATAATAAGCAAAAGTCTAGCTGTTCGTGATCATTCTAGGTTACCGGGTTGTGTTTTGCTAGTGCTTTCCAGTACTTCACAGCTTAACTTCATTTTGTTCCCTTAGAACCATATTTATATTTTGCTTCAACCTTCTTTCAAATCCGCCTACTTTGATACATGCCGATCCATGTTACGCTCACGAGTTAGAGTTTATATATATCTATATATATATATATATGTGTATGTATATGTTTGTAGACCGAAAGAACTAAAAGCGCATGCATGCATGCATGCATTGACAGTCAAGTACTTGTTCATAATTGTACGGCCAGGATCAAATGATAACCGAAATTTTCGCGTCTCCAAATGCATATCTATAATAGTGGAGATGGTCGGGAGAGAATTAATATTTTATTTTATTTTTTTCAACTTGCTAATTTCTTGTGTAGATATCTTGTGACTTGAGAATTAATGGAGATCGAGTTCTTCCTTGTAAGAAGAGTTTGAGAAAGAGAATCAAGCAAAATAGTTGTTATTGGACATTTTTTTCCTGCTCCAACATAGACATATATCAATACAAGAATCCATTAACTGAATGATGCATGTTTTTTTTTTTTTTTTTTGTTTTTTTTGTTTTTTGGTGAAAAAAAGAACATTATAAATTGGAATCATTTTGTCCAATCACTTATATATAGAAGAAATTTTAGTTTCATCAATAGAATGAAAATGCCTTACCCAATTCTACTAAAAGAATGAGATCAGTTTCAAGCAAATCATCATCGGTCTAACACCGCCGGCTTGGCCAGACAATACCTTCTATACCGAGGTTGTCAAAGTTCCGACGCAAGGACATCCTGAGAAGAGAAAAAAAAAAAAGAAAAAGTTATTTGTACGCTGCACTAACTCATCGGTGGTAATTGGAAGATGCAAGTTACAAGACAAAACAACATCTACAGCACCATTGTTGGGCACCCAATACGTACCTAACTCTGCAAGGATAGTAATTTACAAGGAATCTTAATTAGTTTACGTGAAACCTTATGACACTTATAATACTGCTACTTGGACGAGAGATTGCAACAGACATTAGTAATTAATGGATTGATCAAGAGAATGACCTATTTTTGGATACTTTCATTTCATTGGCACATTGACTGTTTTAGGAAAATTTCAGCCACAAAATCCTTTAAATTAATTAATTAATTTGCCCACGGTCACATTATAATATGGCAACCACATCTAAATTAATCAGCCTTTTCTGGTACATTCAATCTGGCTTATTACCTCCAATACCAACTTGACCCACACGCCTTAAATTTGAAAGATATGCTGTCCCAATGATGCTGGACATTTCTTATTATACACAGTTTCCTAGTTTCAAATTATTTGTAGTGCGCGCGCGCGCGCGCGTGTATATATATATATATACATACTATGTGTGTGTGTGTGTTTGTGTATATATATATATATTCTAATGAACAATCTTCTTTAAGAGGGCTTATGATGGTACGAATTAGTTCTATCCTAACAACTTTTTGAGCGGTTTGTGATGGCAATTGCTCAAGTTACTCGTGGCACCTAATAACGTCGCTTTCCTTCTCAAGCTGTCCAGTATGTTTTAATTTGAGAAGCCTTGCTCCCACCAAAAATAAAAAATAAAAATAATAAAATAATAAAAAATATATAATAATAATAATAATTAAAAAAATTGAAATTCTAAAGGTCTTTTTCTAGCCATTGATCAGCATAGTTCTAAGCCGCACGTGAGCCTCATGTCAAGACCCTCAGAAGTCTTTTGATGGAAAATATATACATAAACTTTTTTATGGAAAAAGAATATTACATGAAACCTAAACGGTTAGTGATCTGTTAATTTCAAAACATGGTGCAAAAGGCATTGTCTTGACTCTTGAGTATTTATTATTCTATTAAAAAAATAAGACTAATTCACATAGTTTTCAGTTTTTATTTATTTTTTTCATTTATAATAAATTAAGCGGGTGTGGCTTGGTGCGAATATTGTTGAAACGTGCTACATTTTTCTAATGCCAGTTGTTTTCTCTTTTTATCTGCCTGCCTTGCGTAGCAACTTCATTTGTACACAAGAAATCAAGGGTGTTACAAAATCTAAGGACATAACAAAATTATCGTAATATGAGAAAAATTGGAGGCATGTTATATATCAAGCTTTAAAATTTATCATATATTTAATGTCCCATTTCTATGGTACATGATAAAGATCGTTGTTTTTAGACAAGAATTTATCAACCACAGGCTAAATGGTAGACATTACCTCCATTGAAATTTGAATGGCTTAATATAGACAGACTTCACAAAAGTCCCTGAAGAAATTCAGCTGAAAGGGACGCATATATATCACATAAATGTTTCTTTTTCCTGAAAAGGAAGAACCTTTTCAAGCATGCCAGCTGAATTTGGCCATATTTTTTTTAGTGGAAGTTGCAGTTGGAATCCTTTAGTGTTTTGAAAAAAGAAAAAAAAAAAAAAGAAATGACATGAAAGATGTGACATTATGTATAGGCCCAGAGTTAGAAGCCTGTAAAAGATTCCCAGTTGTTTGTATTTAATCACCTCCTGCGATAAGATACACAATAAACAGACCTTAGGCAAGAATCAGTGTATCACTTCCAGAGATGGGCAGCTCTAGAAAGCTCTTTGCATGAATATTTACATACATATATTTGTGTGTGTATATATATACATATATATATGGTTTTTTATGATCCCTGAGGAGATTCTTCGAACTAATATGTAAAATAAATAAATAAATAAAATAATGTTTCAATAATATAACGCAACATTAAAGTTGAGAAGTCATAACATGACTGAAATTTTTTAGTGTTAACCAATCTAATATCGATGTTACGTCCAATTATCATTATGTTACTTTTTATTTTATGCTATGTTGAAGGGATTTTTACTGGAATTTTCGTAGAAAATATATATTCATATATATGCATAAAACAAAATAAAATCTTGGTGGAGCTTGACTTTGCTCAAAAATGAACCTATAGCTAGCCACGCTCCTAACAATGTTTGTTGTCAACTCCTTTAATATTTATTTGCTCATGCTATGAGGAAAACCAAATGACAGAGATGATTGCTGATAAAGTAAAACAAATAAAGAAAAGGAAAAAAAAAATTTTTTGAGGGGGAGATACAAAAGGAAATATTACCAAAACACAAATGGGAAGAAGAATTTTGTCCCAATGAAAAGAAAAAGAGAAATTGAAAAAGGAATGCTCGACTTGAGTAGAAACATGAAAAAAAAAAAGAAGGTAAAATAAATTGGAGGAGGACTTTAGAAGATGCAGTTTGATTGCTGCATTTGACTCCATGAGTTGCTTCATTCTCTTCTTTCATCATTTCGTGCAGAGACAATTTGTTAGAAAGGAGTAGGAAAACAAAAAAACAAAAAAAAGAAGAAACAAAAAACAAAAAACAAAACTTGAACTGAGAAGGGGGCAGAGGACCAAAAGCTCTTAATTCTCTCTATGGTGTTAATAGTGGACAAAGAGTACATTATTGATTTTGATGGTAAAGGGACAAAGATTTTACTCGGATTAGTGTACACTATAGTTGGAGGTGGCCCATTTCATGACTTTCCAAGAGCGAATAAAATCTCAGACAATACAAAAAAAATGACTACAAATTTTTCACTAAGCAAATCACCTGAAGGGATAAAGCAGACCAATTCACAAGATTGCCATTTTGGAATCTTATGCCACGCAACAGTGATTTCCCACCAGCCGTCCAAATTTGCGGTTTGTTACTTGGTATATCTTGAGTAAATATTTGTCGTGTAAAGAAAAAAAAAAAAAAAAAACTAGGCAATTTTTCTGAAGGGAAACGAAAAGGATACTCTGTGGTTGGTATTCGTTTGCATACTGTTAGATTTGTAAAAAAAGTGATTTTGATTAGATTTAACAGTTTTAAAACGTACACTATTACTATCAGTAGGAGTTCCCGTTACAAAAATTTCTCAAAAACTAAAATTTGTAAAATTATTCCTTTCTGAAAGTTTAGAGAATGCGGTTTGTTAATACTTTTAAGATTTCTGCTTATCCTTTTTTTATCAACTTAAAAATGACGGTATTTAAATGATTAACGTGACGTGACTTAAGCGAGGCAAATTGCCTAATTCTCTTCAACTCTTTTTTTTTTTTAGTCCTGCAAATAAATTTGAATTAGTACATGGATATTTAAAAAACTCCGAGAGACTTCAACTACCAAAATGCATATGGATACAGTTGACAGTTACAATGAAGTGGAGATTTCCATTCCCTAGTAGGGTCTGATTGATTGGGGTTGTCATGTTCTAAAGATGGATTTTGGGGACTCTTCACTGTCCAGGCCCAAAATCTTTGCCTAAAGAAACTGAGAAAATCAATAATAATAATAATAATAACGATAATTATTATAATAAAATCTGCTCCTTTAATCTACTATTTAGTTTTATGCCATTCTGGAACTATGAGATGAAAGAAACACTTCTCCTGTTGCTTATGGCTGTGTGAGTGAGAAACGATGCTAATATTTCTTTGATTTGAGATACATTAGCCGTTTGTTATTGTTTTCAAAATAATTAAAAATATTTCTGTTTTAAAAAATAAAATTTTTTTAAAAATTGTATTAAGAATGTTTTTAAAAGTTTTACCTCAAAAAACGTACGAAAACACTTAAAAAAATTTTGAGCCTGTTTGATTTCGTTCTCAAAATTTTTATAATGAGAAAGGGGAGAGCAAAAATCTTATAGTTAATAAGGTCAAAAATGTTTAGACTGGGACATTTCTTTAAATCTTTCCCATTCAAGAATTAATGTGTGTTCGAAAACCCAGTTTCAACTGTTTTAGTATAAAATAAAAATAAAAATAAAACTCTCACATGTTGCATGCTTATATTGCAATTTGATTCCCAAACACTCTACTAATGCCAAAAAAACCATATTTTGTCAAACTGATACAATTTAGTGAAATCCTTCTCCGCCATTGCATAAGAAATTTTGCCAAGGACCACGTAGTTAAGGTCTTCCAACAACGAAAGTGCCAACCCCCAAGTCAAGGACACGAAAAAGTTCTGAATTGAAATGAAATTCTATTTAAGAAAATAATTGACGTCTTGTCCGTCACCTTGTGTGGGTTATTACAACAGGAAAAATGAAATGCATCAATTTCAAGTTTTTTTTTTAATCTTACGAGAAGCTTAATATATATATATATATATATATATATATATATATATATATGACTAACAATAGGCTGAAAATTATTCAGCAGCTACTTTCAGCAGTTCTTCCCATGTTACTAGTTTCTCCCTGGGTTTGTGTCTTAAACTCCCAAGCCGCCTTTCTTCAGAATCTATCTTTTCCCAAGCATTAAATGGTAGAACTCGAACACTACGATCATCCAGTAGCTGGAGGAGACCCTCTCTGCCAGGCTTGGGTGAGCTAGACGAGGACGCCAGTAATCCCTGCTTGTCATCTTCCGATATGCTAGCGACCTGTCATTTCAATCCGTTCAATTATCTAAGTTTGTGCAGCAAGTTCAAACAATACTTTACAGTTCAAACCAGCACATTTCAAACTTGCAATCTAAACAGACGCTTCAATTGCAACATTTTGGATACTAAAGATGTTTCACATGCAAAAAACCACTTACAGTTTCCTCAGCGCAATAGAGGTTTGTAGCAATGATTCCTGTTGGTCCTCTCTTCAACCATCCACATACATACAAACCCTTCTCAAGAACTGGAGGATCTTTATGAGCATCACTAATAACTCGACCCTTGATGTTTGGAACAATACCTAAGATTAGAAGAACATTCAGATAAATGGGGCCATTAAAACGTGAGGGATCGTCAAACGAGTAATATATTCATTAGAGTTGTTTAAATGAATGTTATACCCTTAAAGAGTCCTAGTAAAATTTGAAATGTAATATTAATACCTTTTCGATGATCAAAGGGTAAACCATCAACTGGAATTGATTTGTACCCAATGCTCTTTAGCACAATCCTAAGAAAAGAAAGCACATTCCACTGTAGTAAGAATTTCATTTCGATAAATTGTGTTTTAACAATAAATTAAGAAGATAAAAATAGTTTATAGTGCTAAAAAAGGGTTTTTTTCCCCTATTTCAATAAATTGTGTTTAACAATGAATTAAGAAGAAAAAAATAGTTTATAGTTGCCAAAAAAAGGGTTTTTCCCCTATTTCAATAAATTGTGTTCAACAATGAATAAAGAAGATAAAAATAGTTTATCGTTGCTCCAGAATCAAATGATCTGCTTTTGAACAAGGAAACATGAACTTTCCCTTCGTAGTAGGAGTGGCATGAGATGATTTAGAACATAAAACCTTGTCTAAAAAACCTACATCGAAATTTTTAAAACAACAAATGCCTTCCGATTAAAGCCATGAAGAATCAAAACTAAAGATTTAGAAGGTACCCGCATCCAAGGTCTTCAAATTGTTCGGTGCCCACAGCTATCTGTTTTCCAGGTTCAACACCTACAAATTAAAATGAAGGAAGAAAAATAATAAGTGCCAACCAAAAAAAAATTATGTATCAGATACATAGATTTATCTTTGTAGTTTTTAAAAGCTATAAGAACATGTTATGATACAGAATTGAAGTATCTGTATGACCCAATTCATTCTGTTTTACAGTTATTAGAATGTTAAATCTTAAATGCATAATTTATGAACTATGAATACATGATTCTTCATATGAGATAAAACCGAAGCGTTTTGCAAGATCAATGAAACTATTAAATTAGAAGTGTTAACACTTGATACAGGGTAAGTACCTTGAAGAACTGTCTTCTCAAAGCGGACCCCAGAAACATAGCCACTTCTCTCATGTGATTCCAGAAACCTATCAGGTTTCCTGAAGAAAACAAAGTGTAGCTCACGTTGACCCGAACTAGGGTGCGAAGGTCCCGAAGCTGCTGCCTTAGTAAGCAAGTCATAAACTCTTCTCTGAATTCGATTATTCTTCAGCTCTTCCTTACAAAAGACATCATGTATAGAAAACACAAGTGGAAAGAAAATACAGTTAAATACACAAATAAAAATATAAATGAAAAACAAAATTAGCATGCCTGCATTTAAATATTACGGTAATGTAAGGTGAAGTAAAGAGCTAACATCACACTAATATGTACCTCATCTACTGGGGTTTTAAGCAGATCCTCTTTCTGTATGTGAACAAACAGATCTCTAATGCCTGAAAGGAAAGAACAAAAAGAACAACCTCAATAGTTAAAGTATCATCTATAATAAATTTCTTTCTCCAGGTCAAATGAAAAAATTGACTTGCATAGAAAAAACATCTATTTATCTAACATTAGAGTGGTCGACAAGATATAATATTACCAAGAATTTCACGTAGCTCTTTAGTAGTACAGGCTGCTTGAACAGGTCCGCGTCTACCAACCAAATACACCTTCCTAAAATATAAAATGTTCCAATAAGATTTGGAAAAAAAAAAAATTCCTACTGACAGAATAATGTATCTGGTTATCATATAGTTGGAAGACAAAAAACCTTATGTTGCTCTCCTGAAGAGCAGCCAAAGCATGGCTTGAAATGTCGGTTGTCGCCAATTCTGTTGGTGGTCTTAAAAGAATGCGTGCAACATCAAGAGCTACATTCCCCTGGAATTAAAAGGAGCAATCTTGGCATCAAGAAAATTTTTAACTTGTAATTTCTCAGGTAAGAACTTATACCTTTTGCAAACTCCTACAAAAGCAGTAAATTTAAAAGTTTTAAATATGCAAAATTAAAAGCATAATTAACAGTTTCTAGTTTTACGATTAGTAAGAAAAAGAAACCACAGACAAAATTTATACCCTTCCCAGAACAACTTATTGACAGTGCAGATACCTGACCAAGAATTACAGCTGTATCAGTGCTCTTTAAGTCCGGGTTGAGGCACTTGCAATCTGGATGACCATTATACCACCAAACAAACTCTCTAGCAGAGTGTATCCCTAACAAATCCTATAAATACCAAGAACAAAAAAGCAAGAAATAAACACAAAATGGCAATTCCAGATCGATTAATTTAAGAAGAAATGCAAGTGCATCAAGCACGGAGTTTGTTAAACATACTTCTCCTGGAACGCCAAGAACTCGATCACTTTCTGCACCATAGGCAAGCACAACCTGTTCGGACACATATTACGCTGGTCAGGCAAGTATGCACCAAAATGCCACAGCCGTAGTAATTTTGAGCTAGAAACTAACCACATCATACAGTTCACGGAGCTCAGCAAGAGAAATAGATGATCCAAGAGTTACATTTCCGAAAAACGAGCAGCGTTCGTGTTGTGCAACCCGTGAAAACTGGTTGACCACGACCTGTTACAAGTTTTCTGATAAACTAAGCTAAATTAAGATAATTATTTTGAAGAATGACACAAACAGTTACAGAACCCAATTGAATAAGTACCCAAATTATCCAAGCCCACAATGATTTTTAATTCTCTCAGCCCAAATGAGTTGAAACTTGAAAACAATGAACTTTTTTTCAAAATTTTATTCATTTTGCGTAAACTCTTCGAGATTACAAAAAACTAAAACAAAGAAAAAGGAATTATCAGAAAGTGTTTATCATTTATGACCTTAGTTTCTGGATGATCAGGCGCTACGCCGGAGCGGACTAATCCGAAAGGCGTCGGTAAGCGATCAACAATGTCAACCTCTGCTTCTTGGTGCGTTTTCAGCATCTGATATTCACATTCAATTAAAGATGGCCACACAATTATATTAATTTCTAGCACTCTATAATCATGTAACCTTTAATTTTCTCGGCAACCAAACAAGTATTCATATTCATACAGTTGGGAGAAAGAGAGAGCTCACTTTCTCAGCAGTGTAGAAACCGGCAGGTCCGCTCCCAACGACACAAACGCGAATAGCGCGGGACGAAACGGTTGAGAAGGTTCGAGAAAGCCATGAACTTGCTTGATAAATCGCCATTTTCATTGAAGATTCTGGCGATATTCGGAAAATTTAAAGAAAAAGAAATGAAAATTTGGGGGAATTAATAAACTCACCATTGACAATTAATCATCCAAAATTAAATTAAACGAATAACCCATCAACAAAAAGATGCTCTCTCTAGCATCAAAAAAAAAAAAACCACGTATAAAGAATAGACGATGATTGAATTTGACGCCCCAGCTTAGGGCTCCAAGAGGCTATGAAACGACGCCGTTTAAAGACACACTAGACTTGACACACAGAGAGTACTAACCAGAACTCAGCAAGTTGGGGAAGAGAGAAACGACGATCTTTTTTGTTCTAGGGTTTCAAATTCAAATTGAATTTCGGTTTCAAAGGGGATTTTCCTGGTTTTGGAGGGGAATTTTTCCTGGATCTTCACTTTTCAGTCCAGTAGGAGAGTGGAGATGGGTTCCGAACCCAATACCAAACATGGGCCCAAGAAAATCAAGTGGGCTTTTGTTCATCAACGTGGTTGATCTAGGGGAAAAAATATTGGATAATTTGTAGAAATGACTGTTCTAAAATGTGAAATTTGAAAAATAAAACTGTTTATTTTTACAGCAAAAGATTATATGGTCGTCTGACGTTGTTTTGAGGTCATGCAGGGTTTTTTCAAGGTTACGTTGGATAATTTCAAGGTCGCGCAGGATTGTTTTGAAGTCATTTTGATTAGTCCAATTTTACAAATGTCTCGAAATTGTATAATAAATATAATTTTTACAAAATTTATTACGAGTAAATGGCACGTTTAAAAAAAATATAGTAATAAATTTACTTGGTAAAAGAATATTTTTATTATAAATAAAAAGATAATTTACCGAGTAAACTTACAATTAACTTCAAATTGTTTAAACCTACTATTTACTTCAATTATTTATTTATGTATAAGCACCATTTACGAGCTTCAATAGTGTCCACGCAATGGTGAGGCTATGGTAGCTTCGTTGTAGGGAGGTTTAGGTTGAATTAGAGGTATATCACTTTTATAGAGTTAGAGTTTAAATATATCATTTTATGGAAAGATTTTAGTTTAGTTTACATATAAACGTATAAATGGTGATTGCAAACATAAACTAGCATGCATTTACGACTGCCTCCACCAAAAAAAAAAAAAAAGAATACAAACCCCCATATCCTTTTTCTTAAATAAATATAACATACAATATAAATGAATTATTAGTATTCTTAATTCATGTTGGGCGATGTGTGAGAGCAGCCTAGTTGGTTATAAGTCTTTATAGTCATATTGAACTCCACTTGAAAATGATGGCATTCTCTATCTCCTTGTATTAAAAAATAATTGGTGTTGGCCTAATTTACATTGATAAAATATTTATTCACCAAATATCATAATTATAATCTTGCATTGAACCAATAAATATTGTTGATTACTTGATAAGTATAGAATTACTGATATAAAAAATTATAAAATTACTTTTGTAAATATTAGGGATTGATAATTACTTCCTTAATAAATATTACAAATTACACATAAAAATTCATAACAATTTAATTAAAAAAAAAAAACGTAACACAAGACCCTTCTCTCAGGTTAGGGATGGCATTTGTTGCCCTTAAACAAGCGAAGACGTGAGATTGTAAATGGAAATTGGTACGGGAATAAGTATGACTTCTTGCTCTCGAGCCAGGATTGGGATAACTCCCTGCCCTACCCCACCCTGATAAACATGTCCAAAGTTGGCTTGTTTTGTGAAAAACATTAAATTTACATTGAATTAGGATGAATTTCAATTTTATTTCTATTTATAACCGGGTGAAACTTTCGTCGAGTATAAACATCATAATGGTGATTGGGGACGGATACGTGGCAACACATAAACGGGGATTTTTCGACTATTATTTTCAGTAGGGATGTGGATGATTTTACGAGGTAAGGTATGGGGACGGGGAAGCATTACTCATCCCGTCCCGCTTTGTTGTCATCCCCACACAAGCATTTCTATGGCTAGTTGTTACGTTCAGGAGGCTTCGCCAAAGTTGCTTTAGGACATTAGACGATGTGGCTAGCTATTCCATTCTCCCATCATCGAGTGCAAATCTTTGTGCGGCTCCTCATTGTTAAACGCGAGGTTGAAGAAAGGAAGCATGAGGGGTTAAGAAGTGTTTAAAGAAAGAAAGAAATTAAAAAACAAAAAACAAAAAACAAGAGCAAAATGGGAATTGAAGGAATTTTAAGAACCCATAATTCGATCAGTTTGCAAAATGTTGCTAAAGTACGCAGTTTACTATATTGGGTAACTTTGAGGCAACCCACTCAAATTTTTCGTTTTCTTTTGGAAACAACTACATTAATTAACCCATTTTAGCAATAAAGTTTGACCCAATTTATCCTAAGTAACCAACATCAATTATTTACTCTAGAGAATTAATTTTTACTCAGCAAACCTATAAATATTTACTCCAATAAAAATGCTATTTTTCCTCCGTTCAACTATCTTTATAATGATAGAAATTTAGGTCATAAATTTACATGTTTGCGCAACTGGCTGCTTTTTGTTTGAAAGTGGTAAATCTATTAATTTTCAGATTGCTTAAATATATAGGAAATGACAAAAAATAATGAAATTGTATATCTTTCATCATTATTGTTTTTTGTAAAAGGACGTAAAGGCCAATAATTGAGAAGAGCAGTATTTTAGCACTACTTTTTTCAAATCATTTGTTAGTACTCTTTTTTCGAGTTATTTTGTTATAGAATTAACATTGAAACATATTTTTAAATACAATACTAATTTGATTATTTTTTAATATCATTGTCACAATTATTTTGAATATTATAAAATGCTCTCTCATGCGTGTTGATATTTACTACAATTACGTGCTTTGAAAAAAAAAAATTAACCCTTAAAAAATGTGCTATCATGCCTGTTGCTAATTACTACATGAATTACGCTACAATTAAAAAAATAAGCCCTTTTTATCTTGATGTGGACGGTTATACCTAAATATGTAAATTATATATTTTTATAGTAAAGATAGAAGTGGTTTATCTTGTGTGGATAATAAATTATTTTATAAGGTGGTAAATCAAATGATCCATCAATTGTTACGTATGAAAACATGTTCTTTTTTTTTTCTTTGTTTTCTAGGGGTAATAATGATGAATTACGTATGAAAACATGTTCTTTTTTTTCTTTGTTTTATGGGGGCGGTAATGATGAATAACTAGTCCTGGCCTAGCAAAAATAAATATAATTTGACAAGAGATGTATGTATAAGGTCAGAGACACTATTTAAGTGTGTAACATGACTTGTTATTGGTGCTTACCCAACCCAATAGGACCACAGTCTATACCCTTTTTTTTCCCCTTCCTCTTTCCAGGGTTATCAATGTCAAGTTGAAATTAAATAATATATACATACATACATATATATATATAGATATATACATAAATGATTATCTTGGAGAAGTTAAAAACAAAGATGAAACACATTGTATTGCATATTGAAATTAGAGAAAGAAAATATCAAATCTAACTGTATAATATCGTAACATGAAAGCTAAGTTAAGCCACATGCTTCTTACCTACATAAGCCTTTTTTTTTTTTTTGCTTGTCTTTTCTACGAGGAAGATGTTAAAGGTAGCAAAGAATATCATTATTACTTTGAGTTTAAACTTGGGTTATGTTCTACGGCTATTTAAAACAAATAATAATTTGTTATGATTTCAAACACTTGTAAAATGTCAACAACACAAATCAAAATTTGGAAGATTTTTAAGTTAGGAAAAAAAAAGGGGTTGTATTTGAAAGAAGACATGCATTTTTTTTTTTTTTTGGTCTACTACCAAGGGTATAGGTCAACCACAATTCAAAGGCTGCATCATTTCAAATTTTTAATTTGCTAGTTTCAGTTGGGATGAAAATCTTTTCTTTCCCTGTTTCTATCCTTTTCTGATCATATGAACGTTGAAAGGTGCTCTAAAAGTTATCCTCGTTACTAGACTTGGTTGTGTAAATGGGTCCTACACTCTCTCTCTCTCTCTCTCTTTTGGAATAAGGATGTGAAATTATTTCACGAGGTTTATTACAGTTTCAAACAGCAATTTTTTAAGAGGGCTACACACAATAAGTTTTTCATCTAATTGGTGTCGTTTTTATTTGTGTGTCGTGAAAACGTACTTCATATGCCTCATGTATATATCTTTTGGAATTGGCCAATTTACTCGACATGATCATATATACATTAAAGATAATCATTTTAATTGGCTATCTTTGACAATGTGCTTGCCATAGTTTGACTTGATAAGATTTGTAATAGTGTATGTCAACATTGTATATATTATATATAATCTTCTATACTATATACATGCACATTAACATATAAAATAGGATGTACTAGAAGCAAATTATCATATTTATTCTAAAAAAAAGGAAATAAAATATTTTCGTAGTATGACACACTAACCACCTTGATAGCTCTGTTTTACTTTTCATCCAATGTTTTCAACACACTTGAAGAACAAGAATCCGAGTCAATATAGATGTCAAAAAAGCATGAATTTCTTCAAGGCTAGTTTTTGGCCCTTGTTTGTCTAAAAATTTATATATATAAATATATATATATTTCCTTTGATTATTGGGGTAGTAGATGATGTCATACCTAACGTATAGGTGACGTTTGAAATAAAAAATTTAGATTTCCAAATAAACAATATTTGAGAGAACTTAAAAAAAAAAAAAAACAATAAAAAGAGAGGGAAATAATTGCATTGTGGGACCAAGGTTGATTATATTATATGGTCAGGGCAATATTAAAAAAAACAAGCAAGCAGTAGAGGTTGTTAAAGGTCGGTATCCAGAGAGGGGTTTTTGCTTTTTGGGAAGGGAACCAAAGGGACTATTAGTGGGCCTCTACATGGGGCCCACACCAGTAGCCGGCGATACCGTCCAAGAACTTTGAGTCCCTTTCAGACATTGAAAGCCCAAAGTAAAAAAGAGTTTTGTTTCGTATAAGAACTCCTTACGGACGGTTTGTGGGCACGCCGGGCCCCACAGACCGCCCCTCTGACTTTTCTTAACCACTTTATGTTGCGGTCAATCTCAAAATCACAATGCCCCTTTCATTTCTTGAGAAATTTGCATAATGCTATCCTTCCATATTTGATTTTAAGAGGATGAAGTAAAATAAATCTACTATAACTTAAGTGGTTGGGTGCATGAGTGTATAATTTCAGAATTTGAATTTTGGTACTTCCCCCAATTCATATATATAGATGTAAAAAGTAACATAATAATCTAATAGCATTTGAAAAATGACATAAAACATTGAGTTATTTGCATTGTTCCTTGACCTATCAACATTGTGTTATTTCAGTCTTTGAACCTTTTTTTTAGCAAATTACTTCCTACAGTTCTGTCCATTTTGTAGCAGTTTTGGTCCGTGATAGTAAAATTGTCCACGAATTCTAAAATTTTGAAAAAATAATCACCTTTCCGCGGCATATAATAAATGAAAAAAATTGTAAAAATTATTTACGAAAAGTGCAAAACGTTAATGAAAATAAGCCCCAAAATACAAAATTTTAATGGCTTTTAACAGAAGCAGAAAGAGGATCTTGTACTTACTTTTGACTAATTATGTAAAGTTTCATTTAAAAAAAAATCTAAAGTTTCAAGTTATCACACATTGGTTTACGATTACATTTTTTAAAATCTTAGAAATACGTCATCAATTTTTTGTTTGAAAGGGTTAAAATTTTCAAAAAAATGTCAAGGAGTAATTTGCCAAAATAAGAAAGTTCAGGACCAATGCACCATACTACATAATTACACAAAATTTATTGACTAATGGTGATAATAACCCTAAATCATGACGTTAGAATCCACAAGAAAAAAAAACCTCATACACATGGCACAAGTCAAATTACTTATTATCCAAAATCTTTACCTTTGGATGAGCTTGTGTACAATGGCATCTTTGTAAATTTTAGTAGCTTTCACAGATAAAGCATTAAAGGGCACTATACAATACTTTGTTAAATTCAAAAGGTAATTTGTCGAAATAAAAAATTAATGGAATAATAGGAGAAATAAGAGAATGAATTTTCAAATTTACTGTCCAATCTTTTAACTGGTTAGGAAGATCATATTATTTTGCCATAATAGGATTATCCAATGTGTGTGATAAACTCGTTTCAATCTAGTGATCATTCTATTTGGCTCACCAAAAGCAAAAAGTTAATCAAGTTGAACCGTTATTTTCCAACAATGTAATTATATGTTTTCCAACAAACTTTTTTTTTTTTTTACTTCTCTTTTTTGTGTTAATTGCAATGTTCTAATTAGTGATAAACCTCATTAAAGAATTATAAATAAAGACAATTTTAATAAACTTCTGTCATAGTCAATCAATATGTGAAACGTGTATATTATGATCGTATACTTCATTTGGCATTTATCGGAAAGTCTTTCGTTTCACAAGTCTAATTACAAAAAATTATTTCAAGATCTCGAAGACCCTAAAAAATTGACTGAGACTTAATATTTAGTTCAGATAAATATCATATTTTGAGGTCATCATTGATCTTCTATGGATTATATTTATTTATTTTTAGTCCTTTGGCTATCTTGAAATATCGGTACATGTAGTAGAAAGAAAGAAACAAATTAGGGTACTTTTTTTTTTTGGATGTATTATGCAGTAATCTTTGATCTTTAAATGATTAAATAAATGACATGAACTGTTGAAAATTTTCCAGATTTAGCTTATATATTTTTTTTAGGTTTTTTTGGAAAAAATTATGCTATGTGTTTAGAGGTTATATTATGTATGTCTGGATTATTGCACAATAATCCCTCATATTCCTAATTCATTTGCTAATTATATTGTGCATGTTGTAATGTGGGTATTGCTGATGTAATATGCAGCAATCTTCATTCCACATTAATCTCTCATGTTGGATTATTGCACATTTATCCCTCGTATTGTTAATTTGGGCTCAATTTATATCTTTTCTTGATGGGAGATTCTGGGGATTTTTCTTTCTCTCTTTTTTCTTTTTTAAAAACCCATACTCCTTAAAAAAAAAAAAAAAAAAACTTATATTCATACTACGTTTACGCATAATAATTAAGATAAAATTTCATGTCATTATTAAAGATACTCAATATAATCTCCTTTCCTTTATTCCTTAAACTTTTTCTTAAAAAAATAAACCCATCAATAATTGTGTTTGGTTACAAAGATATATAGACCTTAATAACTAAGGGCATTTTCATAATTCCACAGGTCAATCTCTTGTTGATCTAGAAAAATATTTAGTATATAGATTACGCATAAATATATAATGGTCCAAAATATACAGTGTGTTTTCTTAATGCCTCTAAATGTCTCTTTATTTCCCCAGAAAAAAAAAGATACAGCTTTAAAATTGAATAAAGAAATTAATGTTTTAGATTCTTTTTTTTTTTCATCCGTGAAATTTGCACTAAATACTTCATTTCAAATATATATATATATATATATATATATATAAAGAGATTTATTTTTAATGGTTACATTTTCAAATAAGAGTATATATTCATAACAATTAATAACGTGGGTGATAAAAATTTAAGATAATTACAACCGTATGCATGGTCGTGTGTGTGTGTATATATATATATATATATATGCAAAGAGAGAAGGTTATTTTTTTCTAATGGTATGTTTGCCAGCGTATCCAGTGTCTACCTTAGAATGAGATATCAAATCCGGATTGAGTAGTTGTTGGACTTATGACTATTGAGTCAGCCAAACGACATGTAATTTTCATGAGAAAAAAGTAATGTCATGCCTGATCCAAAACACAAAAAACATCATTTCTAGTTGGCATGTGAATTGTGAGGGCTGTGGTGGCACGTGAAAGAAAGCAATAATGTTTGGATTTTTGGGTGCTTCACGCTTTTACACGTGTGGAAGCACGTGGGCCGCTGACTGACCCTGCTCAGTTTTCGGCTCGTCCTCTTGTGCCGGACTGGGTGGATCTTGTCCACCGCACCCAAGAATTGGGTCTAAAAAGTTGGCTTTTTCACTGGCTGTCACGTGATTGACACGTGACTCACATTCATTTTGAATTTTTTTTCGTAAATTGTCATGTTAGTTCTTCCCTCCTTTTTTTTTTTTTATTAGTCTTCAACCTTTCCTTTCAGTTGCTGAAAGATTGGTTAAATTGTTAATTTTAAAGACTAATTTGTCATTTTTTTATAACTTTGAAGATCAATTTGTTACCTTTGTGATAATTTTAAGGACTAATTTGTCACTTATTTCAGTCCAAAATTAATTGTTTTACTATTAAATTGGTCGCTCGGCAACTAAAATCACAGGTTGGGGACTGATAAATCAAAAATAAAATCAAAATTTTGGGACTGATAAATCAAAAATAAAAGGCTGAAGAACAAATTTTCACTTTCGTGCTAGCGCAATTTACCCAAAATTTTAAGTATGTTTGATAATGCAGTTAGCATCACAAGTTACAATGAATTTGTAGTGTTTTATATTGTAGTCTATTTTTGTTTTACATTATAACATGTGAGAACTTTACACTGTATTAGTTTGAACGAGGTTGTCAAACGAAACCTATGTGGTGTTTAAAAAAAGAGTTAAAACTTTGTGGTTGAAGCTGTAGACTGTACCATGTGAAAAATTTATGCCGTAATAAACTTTTACTTTACACTATAATTTATGAAAACTTTATATTATTTATGGTTTAAACTATATGGTTGAAACCACAATCTCAAATATCCTATTTTTTTAACCCTTCTTTTTGTAGCAACCTTTTTCTTCTTCTTCTTCTTCTAAGAGAATTCAGCGTGTGTTATTTATTTGACCTATGAATTTCAGTATTCAAGAACATGGGTGGAGCCCGGAAATCTTTTTAGGGTGATATTATGATGGTTTAAATATTCTTATTTGATACAAGGACAGTAAAAGTTCTACAAAACAGTAAAAGTTCTACAAAGAATTTTCATAATGAAAAATTAAAATCTTAAAATTTTAGTAGACTCTAATATGCAATAGGTGGTTACATGTATAGCTTAAAAGTAAAATCATACTTGATTTTATTTAAAGATAGAGATTTCGAATCCTTCCACCCTAAACACACACTCAGTAGATTCTTGAAAAATTGATGCTTAATAAACTGATAATTTCAAGAACCAGTCTCAACTTGGGGCCAAAATGCTAAAATGTTATTTTAATTTATAAGATAGTACATTATAAAAAAAAAAACTCATGCAGTTCTACAGTATAGGATCCACTTGCTACATAAATTAATAATTTTATTAATATGCAATTAAATTTATATGAGATTTTTTTTCTTAAATAGAGTTTTGTTTGCTCAAATGTTTTATAAAATAGAATATTAAAGTACATTTAACAAGTTAAACTTTTTAAAAGCTAAAATATTTCTTAAAAAAAGGTTAGATTCATGAATTTTACAGTTGTAAGACGAAATATTTAAGGAGCCTAATTACAATACGATGCTAAAGGCAATGTCTTGGAAAAATGAATAATATCTGCCTAAATAAAGAATACAAAATCTAAATAAGTTAATCGACAAGCATGGAATAAGCTAAAACAGAATATTGCCCCATGCAATGAAGGGGACACCTTCCTTGACTGCAACCTCTACATTTCATTATAGCTTCCTGAGAGGTTGGGCTTCCCATCTACGGCTTTCATTGGTAGTGTTGAAAATTTTGTGGAAACGTAGTGTGATGAACATTTCAAATTTTTTTTTTATCAAACTCTCATAAGTATGTATTTGAAAGAGCGGTTGGAATTGAAAATATTGGTTTGAAAACTGTAGCATATGAGAGTTTTACACTGTAACAACTAACCTTAGTTGCTATGTAGAATAATTATAGGGAGATTAATGTACCAATTTGGTTAAAATTACATTTAAAAGATCAAGTGCTTGCAAAATTAACCTCGAGATTTCAACCAAAGGATCTTTTTCACTATTCTTATAATTCTAATGACAGACCGTTTCAGTAGATACGCAATGTAGAATCTTTGATATGTTCATGAATTCTCAAGAACTTGTGTAGACCAATACACTCCTTTCAACCACAATTGCTATGGAGTTATTAAGCACTAAAAGCAATCACTTAATTATTCTATCTAAAGCGTGCACCAACAGTCTCTAGGATTTACTTCTACAATACTTGCATGGATTTATTGCTAGAAATTTTAGTTGAACCACTAGAGCAGTTGGCACCACTAATAGTATTACAAAATTTTTCTCTGAATTAAGTAATCTCAACCTAATAATTATCTAATTAAATATGATGGATGCTTGTTTTGTATGCATCCCCTTTTTAGGGTTCAAGTCTTACACTCGAAGAATTTTTGTGGATTGTTCATCTTTGTTTCAAAATAGTTTTAAATCCCTTGGTGGTTTTAAATTAATTGAGTTAACGATGGAGAAATTAGCCTAGTAATATTTCTTCTTACCCTTGGTAGCTTAAAAATCCCAAAGCCTAGAGTCTTCTCATTATTCATGACAAATTTTCTCATGTTTCTAAGATTTAAATAGGATCAAAAGAGTGTGTTAGACATGTCTCTAGCGGCATTTTACACTTAGCTATGAAGCCAATGCATTTTTGCTTAAAATAGATTAACAGCTTTCTGGAGGCAAGTCGGATGGTGGTTAGATCTCCAGTGATTGAAATTGTGTTACAAGTATTCAAATACGGGATTGTGATGCAGACTCATTTCACATCCAAATCTAGGCCCCCAAAGTTACAAGACATTGGACTCAAATATAGGTTTGCGGCGTTGGGATCCGAATCAAACATCTTTGATTTCCTCAACCTTTGATTCGGTGAAACCCATCGCAATCTTTACTCTATCAAACCACACATCTCTAGTAATGTTCTTCAAGCAATGTTGTCATTGTGCCCAAATATGGACTTTCGATCCTAAAAAGAATGACAACTTACAAGATTAGAGTTAGTGTCTTTAAGGATACCTTTAGAAAATTACATGTTAATTTAACCATTTAAGATTTTGTTTTCTTATTCTTCCTTTTGGTCTATAACCCTTTATTGTTTTTCATGATTTTGAGAAAAGATAAAAAGAACACTAAAATTCAAGAGGATAGAAAAATTCATAGGAAAGAATGAAGGTATAAATAGAGAAAGAGAGGATCATAAAAGAGATTAATAAAAAAGAAAATCAAGAGAAAAAAGATGGAAACGAGAAAGTAAGCAGCAAATAGATGACTAAAATCTTATAATATTTGAACTTTAAGAAGGCTAGCTAGCGAAAAAGGACTTAATTAATTATAAAATAAAACTTATATTCTTCCAATAATACTACATAATGGCAATTCTATTTTTTTTTTTATTATAGAAACACATAATGACAATTCCATCAAATGATAATAAAGATCATTCCATTGCCTGAGTCATGACAATTCTCATGCTTATTATGTAACAACCAAGAATTTCTAATGCATTAAATTAAGGATTATATTAAAATAAAAAATACAATTTTTTAAAAAAAAACTGTATAATAATACAGAAAATTATACAGTATTAGAATAATGCAGTGTGAGGAAGTGCACTGATGAAGTTATGTAGTATGAAATTACACTGCAAAAGTAATGCAGTGTAAGAATTAGACTGTTTAAGGTTACACAGCATAGAATTAGACTGTGTAGACCACAAGTCTTTTTATAAAAGTGAAAAAAAGAAAACAAAAGGAAAATCCAAAAAAAAAATATCAGCTCTCTCTCTACTTTCTCTCTATATATTTTCTCTCTCTCCTCAAAAATCAGTCCAAGATTTTGGCCTTTGTTTTTGACACCTCCCACACCATTGGAAAGCTCTCGACGAGCTGAGTCTAATGGTGTGTTGTGTCGCCCAAAAAGCCGCTGGAGGAGGCAACACGCGCCTCCCAAAGTGGCAGAGAAACCCATTTTTTTCTGACGTGATTTCTTCGTCGTCCGACCACCAATCGATGTGATCTTGGTGTCTGTGAACTCAGCATGACAAAAGGAGCAAGATGGTACCCATCTCCCAGCTCAATTCCAGCTAGAGAGGCACAACAGAGCTGCCCCATCTCCGCTGTTACACTGCCTTTGGAACTGCCACTCACGGCGGCAGTGAGGTACACCGCCGCCACCTTTCGGTTCAGACTGTCAAGGGGAAGAAAAGCCCTCCGTCAATTGCACTATTGCTCCGCCCCTCGTCGAAGTTTGAACAGCTCCAATTTCTACAATTGTGAGGGACGCCAATCTTGCAGCTCCAGCCACCGTTGAGGTCAATTGACCACACGGTTATGTTCAGAGTGCCCCAAGAAGCAAAAGCCCCACCTCAATTGCTCCAAATGACCGTCGAAAGAGCACGATCCGCCTTTGCCTTTGCGCGCCATCATGAGGTGCTTCGGGCCACCGTCCCACTTGAAGTTGAGCAGCCCCACCATAGGGGAAATGCTCAGAGTGACCTGGGGAACAAAACCCCCAAGTCAATTTTGGGCTACTGCCGCCGAAAGACTGAGATCAGAATGGCTTTTTCCCACCATCGATGACAGCTTTGATTGGCATAGTTGGAGGCAAAATTGAATGAAATTGACCCCACCAATGAACTCAGGAGGGTCGAATTTGAAGGGATAGGCTCAAGCTCAGCCACCAATGGAGCCAAATGGTGCTGGTCAATCGGCGGTCAACGGCGATCAACGACCGGTCAACGGTCATTTTGGGATTTTGTGATCTGGACCTCCGATCGACGATTCGAGACCGCCTCCCGACTTGTTTCGATGCTCTGAACATGATGGTGACCTCTGTTTGAGCTAATTCTACTCTAGTGAAAATCATCTAATACCGACTACACGTGGATCGAAGCGATTCAAACTGCAGTCATGGAGTCCAAAAGGACATTTTCAAGAATGTATGATCTCCAAGAAGCATTCCTAGCCATTCATGATTGCTCAAGAAGCACTGCAGAGGATGCTTCGCATACTATAGATATAGCAAGGTACAACTTGACCCGCTTAGCTAGAAGTCCAAGTAAGTAGCAATCTTGCTTACAATATGAACCGTTTTAAAATAAATTGTTTTAGATGCTTTCATAAAAATTTATGTAAATACATGATCAGTGATTGTTACACTGTTTCATGTGAGAATGGATCTTATAGGTTACAAAAATTGACGAAAAACCCGTTAAGGGTAAAATCGTCATTATTAAAGAAATGGCTAAAATGGAGTCAGATACTTTGATTTAGCATAATGTTCTTAGATGAAAATTGTTCTGTAATATGTAAAGTAACGTAACTGTCATGTGTGACAAGAGATTTAATAAGGGATGTTTAAGTAAAGAAAGAGAGGTAACCCGATGGGTTACAAGGTTAAAAGGAAAAGTAACCCCGGTGGGTTACAAAGTTAAGTGAAGGAAAGGTAAACTGATGGTTTATGAGGTTAAGTAAAGAGAAGGATAAACTGATAGGGTACCAAGTTAAGTTAAGAGGAAATGAATGTTTAATGTTTACGTTTTATTATCAATCGAGTGGATTGATAAAAAGAAAGTTAATTAATGAGTCGGCTATCATATGATCAGGACACAGAAGCCGACTAATGAAAGGAAAAGGAACGAGATAGGAACAGAATAGAGAATGTTAGAGCTATAGACAGGTAAGTTTCAGACCTCACCTACAGCATGACATAAATAGTTTTCAAATGCTTATATTTGTTTGCAAATGTGTTTGCAATTGTTATGTAAGTTGTTTTTAAAGTATGTTTGCATTTATTATGCAAAAGTTTTAAAGGTTCAGAGTAAGATTTGCAATGAATTTGCAAAGTATTATGTTTAAAGTCATTTTGCATATTGATATGCATAATGTTTGTAAAAGTACAAGTTATGATTTTTAATGTATTTAAAGTATGTTTGCATTTCGTTAATACATAATGTTTTACAGTTTAAGTTATAAGTTTTATGATGCATTTGTTATGCAATAAGTTGCATATGTTATGCAATAAGTTTCTTAATACAAGTTATGGTTTGCAAACTGTGTTTGCGTTTTAAGTTGCATTTATTATGTAATAAGTTGCATTTGTCATGCAATAAGTTTTAGAAGATAAGTTATGGTTTGCAAAGTGTGTTTGCAATTTATAATGCAATATGTTGTATTTGTTATGCAATAGATTTTACGGTATAAGCTATGAAATGCAAGTATGTTTGCATATGATGTGATTGCATTTGACATGCTCACTAAGGTTAAGAAGAGGGTAACGTAAAGATAACAAGAAAGTGTCGTACCAGCCTCTTTGTTATGAGATAATAAAAGTATAATTAAAGTTTGATCTCCTAGATGTGAGGTACATGACCTCGAAGTTTGATGGTCTCAAGTCTTCCGCAAGGGAAGCATCATTTTATGATCTCATGATTAATGATGCTGGTATGAACACTAAAGTAAGATACAGAAAGTTAAGAATAAAGGATGGAAAGTTAAAGCAAGATAAGAAAAGTTAAGGCACAAAGATAGAAAATTAAAGTAAGAAAAGAATGTTCATAAGACATTCATAATCGAAAGTATATAATTGAGCATAAATGGAAACACGCATTTTAGTTTTGTTTGTTTTCCTTGTTATGAAATATTTAAATGCTATGAAAAACATTCTGAGGAATGTTTATGTTAAGTGTTTATGGAAAACATTTTCATGTTTACAAGAAAAGGTTTATAAACAACGTGTTATGAAAAATGTATAAGAAATGCTTTATGAAAAGCATTTACACAAATGTTTTAGAAATGTGTTATGAAAATGTTTATGAAAAACGTTTTAGAAATGTTTTATGGAAAATGTTTATGAAAAATGTTTATGAAAAATGTTTCAAGAGAAAGGTCTATATGAGGAAAGATTTAAAGTATGTTTTGGATATTTGTGAGTTTATGTTTGAACTTACTGAGCGTAAGCTCATAAAAAAGTTTCTTAATGCTGTAGGTAATTTATGGGCAACCAGTAGAACCCGTTAGAACAGCTGGATACTGCAGAGAACGGATGCGAAGATTTAGGTATGGATACCATCACTGTATGCTTTCGCTATGCAAAGAAAAGGATTTCCACTATTTAGTATAGTGTTTAAAAGTATTAAAAAAGTTTCAGCTTTACGAAATGTTGTCAAAGATTTACGATACAGTTTATCAACTGTTTTATATAATTATAAAGTTAAGATTTAAGATATATTTTAGTAAATATTTCTTATTAAGTTTTAAGAAATGATTTGAAATAGTTTTAAAGGCAAATGTTGAGCGAGGTCTTAACTTAAATAACGACAAAGGTCGCAACAGTTTTTAAGAACGTTTTTCAAGGAGGGTTAAAAGAAAAAAAAAATTTAATTTAGTATTTTTCTTACTAAGTAAGTAAGATTACTGTTCGAGTAATGATGTTTTAAGAAAGTAAAGTGACTGCCCGAAAAGGAGGGTCGTCACATATTAAAAACCAAAAAAAATTATAATTGGATTCTTTACATGGTATTTTTTATTCCATTCAATCCAAGTGGTACCAAATTATAAGAAAATGTTAGACTGAAATACAATCTAAATATGCAATAAACAATAAGCATACAAGATCAAATACATGGAAACGTAATCGTAAAAAAACCTTCTGCCATTGACGCTCACTGTGTAGTACGAACAATAGCTGTTACCTTCCTTTAGTCTTGAGAGCTTCTAAGCCTTTCAATCTCCAAAAAAATAAAAAAATGATAGCGTGAATGCTGAATATGAGCTGCAGGCTTAGGGACCTTAAACATAAACATGTTTTTTTATATATACTGTGTCCATTATATAGTATTCAGCCAAAACCATATCCGGTCAAGAACCAAAATGGGTGGGCCACTTGAAATAATTTATTAAGTACTTAGAGCATTGGATTTAGAGCTTAGAGCACTTGGATTAAGTGCTTAATGTGCTCGAAGCACTAATATTTTCCTACTTGGCCTATATATTCTATTATTTATCATAGTAAGAAACAAAACATATGAATCATGGCGATAGGTCCTTTAAAGGTGAGTATTATCTTCTATATATCACAATGTATTACGTCTTTTAATATTTAATGAGTAAGCCTTATGTTTACTCTAGGTCCAAACTTAATGATATCTCTCAAAATAAATAAATGTATGCATAAATTAAATATGAGATAATATCACAACTGAAATAGAGATTTGTTAAAAATTAATTTGTTCTTACAATGAAAATTATACAAAGGAAACAAGTCCCATACTATATACATGATCCTTAAATCTGAATGGTGGCATGCCTTTTATTAAAGGATCAACTATTATCAATTCAGTGCTAACATGTTTAACGATCACTGTTTTATTTTTAACACGTTCTTTTATGGCTAAACACTTAATATTGTTATATTTGCTTCAACTACTACTTTTGTTATTTTTAGCCATAAAAACTGCAGCTGAATTATTACGGTATATTCTCAATTGCCTAGAAATTGAATCCACAATTCTAAGCCTAGAAATAAAGCTCTTCAACTATACACTATGTGAGATAGCCTCACAACAGGATACGAACTCAGCCTCTATAGTGAAAGCAGCAGTCAAAGTCTGCTTTGTGCTTCTCTAAGATATAGCTCCACCGGCAAGCATAAAAATGCATCTACATGTTGATTTTCATGAATCAACATAGCCAGTGAAGTCCGAATCTAAGTAGCCAATTACCTCTAGATTTTTAGTTTTTCTATACATAAGCATATAGTCTTTGGTCCCTTGAAGGTGTGACACCCCCTTTCCGGACGTCACAGATATCGTTACATACATTCGTTAAAACATTAATTTAAGCAAACTATTGAAGTTAATAACATGTAATTGAAATCATAGTTTGGAAAAGTATTCCCAGGATCTTTGCATACATTTTTTTTTATAGAAATATACAAAAATACAAATACAATTTATATTAAATCATAATCTTTCTTAATTATAAACAATTTGCTTTTCCATAGTCATTGTATAAATAGTTTG